>FIZV01030309.1:0-12132 GCA_900050545.1 Trionymus perrisii | reverse complement strand
ATTTTGAAAAATTTGATATTTTTTGGAAATTTTTGCTAGTTTTTGAAAATGTGAAAAAAATTACTTCAGATTAACTAATTTAAAAAAAAATTACTTTGAATTAATTTGAAAAAAATATTAGTTGTTCAAAAAATTGAATTGTAAATTTATTCCATAAAACAATCCTCCGCTCCCACTCCGCCCTCCTCTTTGAAAAAGTTACACAGCCATGTATCAATTTTCTGAATTCCCTATATTTTTCCTCTCAGATTCGCCACAGCTTCAAACAAAAATCATTCCCTTCTCAATTTCCCATCAAAATGCTTCGATAAATTTCTTTGTAATTTTTCTTCGGGTGGAGTTATGTGCAATGGTTCAGGACTTGGAGACGTCATTGGGACACCTTGTATAGTGAGCTACAGCCATCATAAATACGAAGACTAGGATACTTTTGAAGTTCACACGATCGATGTATCGAAAAGAATGAACTTCTTACAAGCGAATAAGACGATGTCGACCAAGCAGAAGATATTGTAACCCTACGGGGTAATGTTGTTGCGCTCGGTTGGAAACATTATATAGAGACGCAATTTGCCAGGCGTATGAAAAGACTCGACTGCGGAAAATTGCTACCTTGAAGTTTGAGCATGTCGAAAGACCGCTTAGCGTGATTTTTTTTTCTTACTCTACCTTATCTGCGTGCAATGCGTTGAACAAGTTCCAAAAAATCTATAAAAGGTTTACGAACTTGTTTGAAACGCAGCGCCATAGGTCAAGATAGAAACGTGGAAATTCCCATCCCATCGAGCGCCGCTTTAGAAAATCATCCATAAGTACTAGGCCTTTATAGTGGTGCCCTTAAAATACTGCCTATGTGTACCTTTCCCTATAAAAATAGTCATCATTTATACAAAGGTTGTCTATCGAGTTATGTTTTTAAAATTTGTACGGTCGATAAATGTATAAAATTAAGCCATTCGTTAATGGTGATGCGGATATTTAGCGAGCGAGCGTCTTATATACTTACTGTAGGATTTCATTTCCGATTAATACAGTATAAATAAAAGCCGCGGATTAATCTTTGAAGTAGAACCGACCATTGGGTTGATATCGAAGTACTTAATCACGTTTGCGGTTTTTATGGCCAACATAAACGGCTCGCTTCTTAAGTACATAAAATGAGCTATCTGCAGTAATGTCAGCATGAGTGCGATCTGCTTAATGTCTTTATAATGACGCCGGAAGAGCGGCGCCTCACTCCAGATCAGCTGCAGGGTCAGAGGAACGTGAGTATACAGAATTTGTTTTATAAGCTTCATAATGCAACGTTCATATTTTTAGTTTGCTACGTTCGTTGGTCACAGGCATTTTGCTGTTCACCCCTTTTTTTCTTCGTCCTTAAATATTGTTTCTATTGTGACCTTGGTTATCTCTGTTTTATGTCTAGATTATCAACCTTTCTCTTTTTTTTTTCAAAGGGGGTGTTATGGTTTTTTTACTAAGAGTGTGGTAAGACATTGGGTGGTCGTTTTGAAAATCATTGGTGGTTTTTCATCACGTCGGAAGTTGGCTTCTGGATGGAAGAAATGGCTGAAGATTAGAGTAGCTTTTAGGTTTATGTGGGGTCATCGGTTCGAATCTGGTGTTTTTGGGAGAGCATTACATAATACGTGGGTTTTGACTGAGACATTTTTTTCACGAATTTTTCCAAACAATTCTGAAAAATGTTTTTTCTTCAATTTTATAATTTTTTATTTCATTTTTCCACATTTTTTTTTTATTTATGATTTTATTATTTTTGTTTTTTCTGTCACTCTCAACTTTCCTGAGATTTTTATTATTTTTTATGCAAATGTTTCAAGATTTCGCCTTTGCTATTTTCATTTATTTTTCTCAGTTTTACATTTGAAGTCACATAGTTACTTTCGCATTTGTTGTCATTGCAGTCATTTATGTACCTAGGTACTTTTTAATTTTTTTCTATCACATTTTTCATTTTTGTCATTTCTGCAATTTTTGTGAATTTTATTTTCCATCATTTCCCATTTTTTTCAGCTTCAAAGAATTTTAAAACTTTCGAAAGCACATTCCATGGTCCCCCCTTATCAATTTTTTGATAGGCCCATCATATTTCTTACTATTTTTCTAATATCTTTCCCTGCCTTTGAAACTGCTTCAAAAATATCATTTCGAGATGAGATTCTCCTACATCGATATTCCAACACTTTTGGCATCCACAAAAGCATTTACAACATCCGCTATTACCTCGACATGTCACATCTTCGATAAAAAATCACCACCGCCGCTAGTCATATAATGGCGCTTTTATCCGACTCAGCAAACATACGGTAAGAGGGGCTTCACACCCCCTTCCCCTCTGAAAACCGAACATAGTTCACATCGCACGTAAAAGCACCCGGAGACGGGGAAAAAAGCTTGTCTCTGAGCTAGAAAAGTTTCGTCAACGATACCATCGGGCGCACGTATCACATGCCTATAATTACATTTTCGTTATAATAGGTATGGTATGGTATGGTATGGTATTAGTAGGTAGGTATGTGCTGCACTGCGTATGTGGTGCATATTCGAGGGCAAAAGTAAGATAGGTACATTGGATTTGAATTTTCCTCGCTTTAATGTGAGTGCTGAGTCAGTTGTATATAGGTAGCATACAATATACGTACATGGGAGCTTCTATTGCTACAGCTCTTTTCGAACAGGAAGATAGGTATACGTACGATAGACGCGGGCAAGTCGCAATCTATCTTATCTCTGGGTACAACGTCCCTCAGGAATAGAATGTACATTATTATAGTACATATATATATATATAAGGGAGTTGGGCGCAGCAGCGCTGGCGCAATAACCGTACCATACAAATAATACAGGCTGATAGAGAAGGATGAAGCGCAAGAGAGTTTGCAAGAGAACACGTCAAAAGAATTGATGTTCTTCCCATAACTCTCTCTTTCTCATGTAGCATCGGCTTCTCTCGCACTCTGCTGTCGTCTTTGTGTACCTCGAACGGCAACAGCATCGCTAGCCATAATATCGGCAACCTTTTCTTATTCTTATGGCACATATACTCGAAGTATCGATCAGCGAGCCAGCCGTCTATTTATTTCTCTCAGTCTAGCGCGTTTCACTATGTTTGCTTGCATGTTCCTCAAACTGTTCATCTGTGGTTTCTATCTATGAGCCCTGTAATTTTTGTGTGCACTGAGCTATTTATTGATATTGTCAACAAATATGTCATTCAAAGAACTACTGTTTGCATTTTGAAGGAAAGTAGATGCTCTGCAAAAGTGGATGTTCCAAGTGTTGTAACTGGAAGTTTCCTTCATCCCTTTTTTCTGGCAAGTGTTAACTCTCAACTCCAATCTAACAGCGTGTCTTACAAAATTTTAAAACCAAAAAGAAGGGGTTTTGCAAAATTTTTTGCGAGAATTCTTCAAAAGGGGCATTGGAAGTGTATCGAGTGGCAATAAAAATGAAAAGAGTGAATAGCAAAAGCGTTGTTCGTGTTGTAAAACAATAGCTTTCATTTGAATAAATCAGACTCAAAAAGAACCATAGCATCAATGCATTGATTTTTTTCTCAAAATATTTTGGCAGTGAAAACAGGAGAAAAAAATATTTCATCGTACCACTAACCTTCAGCATAACAATTTTCGATAATAATCGCAAGAAACCCAGCTCAGGCTTTTTATTAGACCACGTCGTGGTCTCTCCTCTCGTTAATGTGGTGCAAATAGCACCTTATCTTCAGACAGGTGCAATACAATCAATTGGACTTGCGGACTTGTTCGAGTTCAATGTATCCGTCTATTTTCTCGACTAGACCACGACGAAGGCGTCTGACACAAAGGGGAAAGCATAGGGGAAAAATTCATTACACTAGTCTATTCTAATTATTGAAAAGTTGACGTCGGTCGTCAGTCGACGGCGTCGAAACTATTGTTGTTGATGTTTGTTGGAAATTTCAATTTGTTTATACTCGTATCGTTGGTATTTCCGCATTTAGTGAAACTTCTGACACTTTCTGGTCGTACAGTCGAATCGAATTAATTAACGGCATGATGCGATGCTTTCAATAAAAGGGCGCCAAAATATAAACACTGTTTTCAGTCGGCCGCCTCCGCATCGTTCTCGTCTTCGATTATATATGCACCATATACTTCTGTTGAGGAAAAAAAGAACCTCTTCGTGTTTTTAATACTATCGCCCTCGTTAGCCTCTTCTATACAATCTTAGTTTGAGCGAACCATGCGAATACTGCACTGAATATATTTTGTTTCTTGTCAGACTATGATCTATTGCATAGCGCCATTTTATTAGGCAACTGTATAACCACACTCTATAATCTAATGATGTTATTGCTGCCGTTAATGAAAACATTACACTCGATAATAGAAATATGTATGGTATAATAAAGTGTTTACGCGCGCTGCGCCGCCATTTATTTTTATTTACAGCAAATGAATTCCGAACGCGATAAAATGACCGAACGAGTTAGTGAAATCAGTAGACTGATAAACATTATATACATAATATAACGAGCGGCCAGCCAGCCGCACCGTTTGAATTAATTTTTTGCCTAATGGAAGCTACCGCTATCGTTATTTTGAATAGATGTATTGCGAGGGGGCAAGGGGGACGATGTAGGCGCAAGCTCATACGTAGTCCTAATCATTTGTAGATGTTTACGTTTTGCTTTATGTGGTGAAATTTACATTTTGATACGGTTTAGTGGCTTAAAGTGATCAGTTTTTGTGCTAATTTGAGATCCTTTAAGAAGCGGGTTCATTATTATTTTTTTAATCGGAGGTATTATTTTGGTTAAATTGTTGCCTAAATTATTCTTAGATATGTGGATCGGGTAAACCGCGGTTACGCGATAAAAAAAAAGCCTCTTATCAGTTCCTCGGAAAACCTTCGCGGTAATTATAGACTTTTTGAAGTTACGTCATAAAATGGTGGTGTTCCTAATGGTTGTAAATGATGTGAATTGAATGTGAATTGTGAAGATTACATGCTGATTAGGCCAAATGGGTTGAAATGTGGCAAGTTTGAGACCATATTATAGGGCCATCGAGAGCCAAAAGCATGTAATTTGTAGAATTTATATTTATGAACAAATTTTTAATGATGAAGTTTGAAAATTTTCATTGAATGTTCAAAGTTTAAAACCTGTACAAACAATTCTCTTGACGGTCCTGCATGCAAAATAACTTTAGCACCATGGAATCCATTGAGAATAACTTTCAGAACCATAAAAAACAAATTGGGAATAGCCGCAGAACCATGAAATACATTGAGAGTTACCCTAGAACCATGAAATATGTACATGCTAAATAACTTCAGAACCATAAAACACATTGAGAATGGCCGAAGAACCATGGAATCCATTGGAAATAACCGCAGAGCCATGAAATACAGAAGTATGCAGGCCCGCATCAAATGAGATAGGTTCAGTATTATAGAATTGGCCTTTTTTTCAATCCAGCATGTAATGAGGTACATACCTATGATTTAGGTACTAAAATGAAATCATCGGGAACCTCCATCTTGATCTCAATAATATTCAACACCCTTCAACAACATCTTCCACAGATGATAAAATTGAAATTGGCAAAACAAATAAAGAAGCAAAACTGCACGCTGATTATAGTCGGTGAAGGGGACAAGGGGGCATATTCGTGACATCCATGCGGACATACATAGCTTTAGCTGCATACGGTTCAGTCTCATCGTGGTCTTTTTTTTTTCAACGCTAAACACGTTAAAACGTGACCCAAAAGGTGCGAATACGCGGGAAATTTACTCGTGTATGTATCCTGACGATATTGCAGTTTGTTTCTCATGCAAGGCCTAGATACACACTACAGACACAGCGGATAGGTAGCTGGTAGCGATAGGTACGTGTTATACGAGCACGAGGAAAAACACGCTACTAGTGCTGGGTGGATGTGGCTGCGGATTATAAAAATTTACGACGCGCGAAATAAATCCTAGGCTGGACTGTACTGAAGGAAGGGAATGTGTGCTCTTGCTCGTACAGGCGGCTGGAAAGTAAGATACATGGATAGCCATTTAGCTACCTATAATATGGTGATGCGAAGAAAAATATTATTATGCCTGTATATGTAAATTTGATTTTATAAAACGTACCTTGATACGTGTACGGCAGTGAAGCCCATACAATGTAGAATTCGATTAAACACCGGCAGAAATGGCATAGATATTTGAAAAGACGAGGGTTTTTTCATACTACTGACCGAATTCGGCTCGATCTAATGCAATGCTCTTGTATTTACACATATTGCTGTCCGTGTGTATGTGTGGATATGAACATCGTTAAAGCTCATTTATAACGGTCATAAATTTTCGCCTAGAATGGGATGTGGATTAAACGCCATCACAGTGTGCTGGTGTACGCGAGTGTATTGTTCATGCGTGAAGTGTACCACCACATCTTCATCTCGACCATCATCGCAATGCAATCTGCAAGAAGAAAGACAATAATTATAAATACAGCATACTTTAAATATACTTACTAAATCGTTTACTCATAGCATATAGGTTACTCGATGATTATATAATGAAAAGATGCGCCTAAGAGAGGAAGAAAAAGATACAAGAAGGGAGAGAGATGAGAAGCGCAACAACAAGAGCAACAAAAACACAAAAAAAACGTTACACATACGGCATATTATAAGTATGTGTAGGGAAGCCATAAAGATGGCTGCTTCTGTTTCTATCGTGTGGAGGGGTGATAGAAACAACTCGGTTGCTTCGTCCAATACACCATAGTACATGTGAACCAAGAAGAGAACGTGGCCGAAACGTTTGGTTTGGTAAAAGGACGAAGAGGTGGGGCGCCGCATCCGAGTTGTTTTTCTGCTCTCGCTGTGCGTATAGATGAAGTTCCACTGCTCCTCTTCTCTGCGCCAGTGTATTGTGAACAAAAATAAAAAAACTTGTTGTCAGTAGTCTTGGCCGAATTTTCTTGATCATTTTGGAAATGGGTAATACCTAATTAATGTAGGTATGATTTTTTTGAAAATTGCAGGAAAATCAGATCGATAACTTTTTGAAGGTAATAATCATCATATCAACTACAACAGGTGCATAAAATTTGTAAATTACAATTTTTTATGGAACTTGAAAAGACCTGTTAGAAAAGTTATGTGCTAATTTCATCTCGATGAACCGGTTCTCAAGATATCCGCGATGGAAATTTTCATCTTTTCAACACCACAAAAACTGCCGATATAAATTTGTCATAACCTTCTTCCCATTACTTGAAATTATTGAAAGAAAAAATTTTGTGCTCATTTCATTTTTATGAACCAGTTCTCGAGATACCCTCAATATAAATTTTCAAAGCCCTGTAACACAATGAATAATGACTTTTTTTCATAGAACATGGAATGAATTATTTTTCTTCCAAAATGTTGAGTGGTTGTCACCGATTTTTTTGGAGATTTTAGTTTTTGTTTGGTTTCAAAAATGAGACATCTGAGCAGGATACTCATTTAGAAGCAAAAACGAACATCCAGGACCTATTCATGAAATTCAAGCTCCAGGACAAAAATCTTCAGGTCTTTCAAAACTGAATAAGTACTTCTTTTTAAAACCTCCTGGTGTCCTGGTCTCAAAACAACTGTCCCACCTAAGCTCGGACCCTTAATGGCCTTGAATAGGTCTTGCGAAGATTTGACACCAAATGTCATAGGTCACTTTTTATTTACAGTGCGAAATAAAAATTTTAAAAATATTTGTCCAGACCTAAAACGAGCCATATCTTCAAAACATGTAAACTGCAGAATTTATCTTGGTGAACCAGTTCTCAAGATATCCGCGATGGAAGTTTTCATAACTTTCAATGCCACAAAAACTTCCAATGTCTAAAATTTGTTCATAACTTTTTTCGTGGCGCATGAAAAATATAAAAAATAAGTTATGTAACGTTTCAATTTTTGTGGACTGGTTCTCAAGATATCCGCAATGTAAATGTAGATGTTTTTTTTGTGGACCGGTTCTCAAGATAACCGCAATGTAAATGTAGATGGTTCTTTTTTGTGGACTAGTTCTTAAGATATCCACAATGTTGATGTGGGCGCTTCATTTTTGTGGACTAGTTCTCAAGATATCCGCAATGTTAATGCAGACGTTTGGCTATTTCTCAAGATATCTGCAATGTTAATGTAGACTTTTCATTTTTGTAGGCTGGTTCTCAAGATATCCGCAATGTAAATTTTCAAAGTGCTTTTTTTTTTTTTTTTTTTTGTCTTACAAAATTTTGTACTCATTGGTAAATTTTTAAAATTTGTCTTTTCTTTTTCTCGTAAAATTTTTTCTGAACAGTTACAGTTAATTTTAATAACTTTTTTGATCCAATTCTTCTTTGAGGAATTTTTATTTTAAAACAATTTTTATATCAATTTTTTCTTTTACTCATAAATACTCGTACAAACTTTTTTCATAGGTAATTAAAGTTTCATAATTTCGCTTGGAAAAATTTGTCAAGAAGAATTTTTAAACAGAATTACTTACAAAAAAAAAAAGAAAAAAAAATGTACGTATAATTCCTTGAGAAACTTTTTCAAAAAACCTTTTAGTTTTGGCTTGAAACTCATTCTTCCTCTTATCTACGAAATTTTCAAGTGAAATATAATTCATTAATTATTTTTCAAACTAAAAATTTAAGTAGGTACCTATTACCTAAGTATAAACAATTAAAAATAAACGACTGCATCCGAGCCCTTGTACCAAAATTCTGCTTTGGTTTAAAAATCCTTGTTTAATTTTTTCCAGTTTAAAAAATATTCCTGAAACTTGTATCTTTCGCGATTTCGTCACCTGACACAATTTCAGCAAGAATATCCTTCGTACCTGCAAATACTCGTATGACGTAACATTCCACCCCAACTGATGTCTTGAAAAGATCATGTTCATGCAATTTTAATCTGTTTGGAGATCCGTTTTTTTTTTTACGATAAATAAATATCAATCAAAACCTTTCGAAATAAAATCGTAAGCCGTATCAAAAGAGCCTTTTCTTTACGCGCAAAAAAACAAAATACCCTACGAAGGTGATTCAACGTTTTTATTTTTCAATTAACTACGTACAGTGTCGGTCTGGCTATTTAGGCCGCAAGGGGGAATTTGAAAATTTAAAAGCGCTTTGCATTTTTAAGGGGTCAGACTTTCAAATTGGGGCGCAAAAAGCGCAAATAAACATTAGGGCGCACCGGAAAATTTCCCGGTATCCCGGTAAGCCAGTCCGACGGTGAGTACGTGTATTGTCAAAGTATATCACGCGACGTTTAGCTGGAGAACTCTTCCAATCTGCCTTCGTTTTTAGGCTTTTTCAGCGTGTTTTTCATTTTAATATTCCCTTTAGTACATATTTTGAAATATACGAGGGTCTATATCGCGCCGTCATCTTTCTTTTCTAACATCTATAAATATATTGCTTCTCTATTATAAGTTAAGGAAAGCAGCTATGTCATTTTTTTTTTCGACTACCTACGTGAAAGAGTTCGACACAATTTAGGCGTGTATCATTACGTACAATCAGCTTTTGTGTTACGATTTGAACCTTGAAAATCGAACGGATATTAAATTTATACTTTATTATTATGTATGTGTAGGTAATTTTTCATTTCAATTTTTTTTTAAATTTCTACATTACTTTTTTTTAAATCGAAAAATTGTTTTTCTTCTATCGTTCCGCCTACTTGTTTTCAGCCTTAACCATCCCATGTTTGACCGTAAGTACAAAAATCTAAAAATATATATGTGATTCCGAATGCCTTCCAGTTTTAAAAAATTTGTTTTCATCTCAAAATTCATCATACAAAAATTCACGTTTCTTTCATTAAATGCAGTTTTCTCATTAAATAAGGCTGTTGCCTCTCTACTATACAGAAAAACATTTCAAAACCACTTTAGGAGTTGAAATGAAGGAAATTAACCAAATACAATCGAATCCAAGCATTTTCTGACATTTTCCCCCAGAAAAACACGTTTTTGAAAATTTTCAAATTAAAAAAAAAATCATGGCCGAAATCTCTGAAAAAATGATTTTTGAGAACTCAAAAAAAAGAGAAAAAAATCCTCCGTAGACACTTGCAAAATTGACCTTGAATGGTGAGGAATTGCATACATTATACATTTTACATCTTCTTTTAGCTGTTTGACTGGATATTGATAATGCAAGAAATGCAGCAAGCAGCATCCTCGTGTCGTCGTTTTAATGGCCCCAAAGACGAGAAGTATTTTAACAAACTTGATGGCTTCTGCTGTGAAAATGAGAATAAATTACCAACGTCGCAGTCGTATCTCATTTACGAAACTCATTGGATAAAGTCTAAAGTTGTCATAATTTGTTTAACGTCGATGATGAAAAAAATTGAAAAATTACCGCGCAGAAAAAAAATAAGGTGAAAAAATTCCTGGTTCTGGAGACGATTGGTTGGTGTTTTCGGTACCTATAGAGAGAGATATATGAATAAACCGTACAATAAATGAATATTAAAAGACTAACCGCGCGCAGTTATAGTAGTTCAAAAAAATAAAAAATAAAAAAAAAGTCATACAATAGATGTTGGAAATTACGAACATTAACGACGACGACGACAAAAAAATAAAAATAATAAATATGTTTAAAAGAAGAAAAAAGTAGTCGGCATCGTGCTTATAGCAGTAGTTGTATTTAAAGATTTTTCTGAAAGGGAGCTTACAATTTATATATGTGTATAGTTGTATACATGGTGATCACAATGGGAGTTGCTGGTACTATAACACCACCGGTTTGTATATATGTGTGTGTCGTGTTATGTTAGTGGCAGGCTTATAATATAGATGCGAGGGGAGGTGCAGGCACCTTAGGAGGGAGGTGGGATTCTGACACGATAATCTATTCTCTCATTGAGATGTTGGCATAAACATTTAAATTATGAAGAGCGCGGCGAAAATAGTACGAGACGTGTGTGAATGGAGGACATTTTTCGAACGGAACAGCACCAAAAATCACGGTCGCCTGTACTTCCTCGCACCTTCGATGTGTACAGACTACAGAATCAAAAAGTGAGAGAGAGAGAAAAAAAAGGTTATCCGCGCATCGGGACATAAAGACGAATCAAAAAGAAGAAGAATACAATTCGCCACAATGAAGAATCGTCAGTATTTGGGATAAACGACAACAAGCCAACGTCATCGGGCTTTTGAGAAGTGAAAAACACGGACGTGTGAAGAATGACCGCGCGCAATGGGTGCGGCGTCGTGTTTTCCTGCCGAAACCTCTATTATTATGCTGCGGCGCGGCGAATATAAAAGTTGAGAAAAAAGCTTCGATGAATGTAACCGTTTACCTTGATGGTGCCGACGTTGGTCGATACAAATACAAATACAAGAACGATCTAGGCTCACGTAGCGTTTATACATAACCTGCTTCCTAGATTTGTTGATCATTTTTCACCCATCGCAGCGCAGGTTTTCTCTATCGTGCCTACAATATCGGCGATATAATTCGTCGTGTTGATTTTTGACGCGTTTTTCCTTCGCAATGGCTTTCTCGTGTGGATTAGAGTAGCGTTTTATTAATGCCAGCCTAAAGTAAAGCGGCGTTTTGGTATTTGTCGCATTTGCTATAACGGATGTTGGATTATTTTTTTGTTGCAGAAAATAAACACTGGTTTGTTTGCTGTCCGATGCGGCGCAGCGCGGGTTCGCTACCGTCAAATGAATTCTTTAGACGTTAAGCCTGTAGCTGTAAATGTACGTACGATTGTGGCTGGAAATTTCTCAAGTATGAGAGAGATCGAGGCGGTATTTTGACCGGAGATGTCATCGAAGGGATTTAAACCTGCATTCGGATGTACGAAGTAAGTCTCTGAGCCGCTTTAGGGATGAAATAATTCTTAAATTTATCGTATCAGTGTGGACTTTGATGCTGTTGGTTGATTTATCGATTTGATGTATGGGTAAGTGAGGTATATTGATTGGAATTTGGCTTATTGGAGGACAATTGTTGGAATTGGCATTCTGACGATTGCATTGGAATCATACAGGGGCTCCCACAGAGGTGTAGAGGTGTGGCGGATGCTATATGGTCCCCCTGGAAGTGAGGGGCCCCAATTTTTA
>FIZV01030277.1:0-17391 GCA_900050545.1 Trionymus perrisii | reverse complement strand
TCTACACACTATTCGTGTTTCGTATTAAGTTCGCGCATCGAGGGTGATTCGCGCATCGCCAACGACGAAACACGCATAGTCTGGAGCCAGCTTTAGAAGTATCGAATCGAGACCCCATACGAGGCACGATTAGAATACGAAACGTGATATGCAATTACATTAATAAAGTTACTTATTGACGCTGAAAGTGACAAACGAACTTGTCACAGACGCGTATCTCGAGTCGCATATTGATTTGTTTCTGTACAGAAGACAATATATGGAGGAATAAGAGTAGCCGAGATTACACCCGAAATCATATCTGAACTAAAGTAATACGAGTAGGTATAAGCGAAAACAGGTAGGCCGTCTTATTCCGCGAGAGGTGTAGTTTTTCAAAAAAAAACTAAGTTTTTTTCTCAATAAAATTAATAGACTTCATTTCTCAGAAAAGTTGATAAATTTTTGTTCTCAAACAAATTTTATAGATTTTCTAAAAAAAATTGTAAAATCATCTTCTCAAACACAAGAGATTTTTTCACAATGATTGGTACAAAAACTTGGATTTTTTCCAAAAAAAAAGTTGTAAGTTTCTTTCTGAAAGAAATTAAGATTTTTCTTTTCTAAAATTTTTTATCGCAAAATTAAATTTTTTTCACTCCAAGAAAAATGAAAAAAATTCTCCAACAAAATTTTAAAAAGAATTTCTCCAAAAAAACGGATGGCTTTTCATTTGAAAAAAGGATATTTTTATGTTTCTTTTGATATATTTTTGGTGGAAGGGGGAGGGGGTGATTTCTGTAATAACCCTAAAAAATTACAATTTATGACTCACTAAAAATTCATAATTTCTGAAAATTATTGAGTCATTAAAAATTAAAATTTTTTGTAAATTTGGCAATTTTTAAATGTTTGTCATTTTTTGAAAATATGTCAATTTTGTTAAATTTGTAAATAATTTTGTTAAATTTGTAAATTTTGTTAAATTTGTCAATTTTAGTAATTTTTGAAAAAATCACTAATTTTTGTGAACTAGAGAATTTTAGAAAATTCACGATTTCGAGAAATTGAATAATTTTTGAAAATTTTTCAATTTACACAATTCAATAATAATTTTTGAAAATGTGAAAAAAAATACTCCGAATTTTAAAGTAATATAACCCCGGAATTTTTTAAAAATGGCACAGTTCTTCAAAAAATTTAATTTTCAATTCATTCCATGAAACACGCCTTTGAAAAACTGACACTGTAGTGTATCAACTTTCTAACTTCCCTATATTTTTCCTCTCAGAATCGCAACTGCTTTATAGTAAAATAAATTTTTATTCATGTACCATTCCCTGAAAATATCATTATTTTACATTTCCAACGCTACACGTAGCGTGCAATAGAACTGGTCCGGCCATTGATCAAATTAAAATAAACTTGAATAAATTAAATCCGAAAATAATTGGTTTTCCATACTCCTTAAAATCAAAAAAAAAAAACTTCAAAAATATTCGTAAAATAAGTAAATTCTTCACTAATTCGCGTTAAAACACCGATAAGCTTTTCTACTGAAAGTCGACAAGTCAATCGAGCAAAAATACAATCAGTAAAGCGTGAAAACTCGAACAACTATAACGTAAAAACTCGATGCTAAAATGTACAAACACATACTCGTAATAATATTATCAACAACGTTAGTCTCAGGTGAAGTGATAGTGGAAACAAAACTTGGCCATGTCAGAGGAACTGTTATGCTGAGCAGAAATGGAAAAAAATTCAGCGCTTTTTTAGCATTACCTTACGCTAAGCCACCTGTGGGAGATCTCAGATTCCAAGTATAACTTTTTTTTTCAAGATTGGTATTCTATTCGAGGGACGAGAAATGGAAGCTATTTTTAAGATATGTTCTGATTTGATATAGGATCCATTACCATACGCTGAAAAATGGAATGGAACTTACGATGCCACAAAAAAATCACCAATTTGTCCGCAGCTAGTTCCTTCGGGTAAGGTTGTTGGGAATGAGGATTGCCTATATTTGAATCTTTACGTTCCTCAAGTAATCTTCAACATACATATTCCTCAAACCGCTAGGTAGCAGATAAAATCTAAACAATAATGTCGGGTCAATTTTCAGACAAAATCACACGAAAAGCTACCAGTATGGGTATACATTTATGGAGGTCGTCGAGTATCTGGAAGCGCATCAGTTGACAAATTGGGCCCTCACTACATAATGGACAAGCCAGTCATATTCATCACGATGACGTACAGGATCAATCTCTTAGGTAAACACTAAACACCAGCAAATAATTTCCAACTTTCAAACCGTATCCAAATCCACCATTAATTCCATTCATCTTAGGATATCTTAGTACCGAAGACGACGTCATATCCGGAAATTTTGGATTAAAAGACGAGGTCATGGTACTGAGGTGGATACAAGAGCACATCACATCATTTGGGGGCGACCCGAGCAATGTAACATTATCAGGAGGCAGTAGCGGAGCGATCGACGTCAGTTTGCATCTTTGTTCGCCACTCGCGAAAGGTACGCTATATCGAAATACACGAGACAATCTGGAATTTTATCAACTTGAACAAATTCTTAGGTTTATTTCACAGAGCCATAAGTCAAAGTGGACACCCACTGAAGGAAGTAATGTCACCGGGATCGGCTAGAAAATTATCCTGGGTATCTGCCAATTTAATGGGATGCAAAAATATCAAAAGATCCGAGGAATTGTTGCAATGTCTGCAGAAAATCCCCGTTGATATTCTGATTAAAAATTTACAAAAGGACGAGGTACTTAAGTGCTGCTTTGATAAAATACAATCATTCGAACCATTTCAGTTGTCCCTTAATTGCAGCGAACAGCAATCCCTCCGCCGAAATTCCATCCGGTTGTCGAGCATAAAAATGCAAAAATGAAATTTCTAGTCAACGAACCTCTCTTCGAGTTGAAAAAAAATCACAATGTGCCTTGGTTACTAGGCATCAATCACGATGAAGGATCTATTGGAACAATTGGTAAATCGTGAGAATACAAAATGACATTTCTGTACGATTCGGATACTGATTCGATTATTTTTTTAGCATTATTTCCTGAACAGTACAGAGGCAGTTTGGAGAAAATACGAGAACGTTTACCTAAATTTCTCGGATATTTAAATTCCAAAAATAAAGATCGCATAACTGATTTATTTGTAGAGAAGTACTTCCAGAATAAGCCAATTAATCAATCATTCGATGTATTATCCAGAGTGAGTCGAGTAATCTGCCTTAAATTTTAATTTTATAAATTCCACATTACCCATAGGAAGTTTTCATTTTAGTTATTTGGAACGGCTCACTTCGTAGTAGGAGCTATCGACTGTGCTTTGAAGTATAACGGCGAAAAATATTTTTACGTGTATGATCACGAAAATGCGATCAACTACGCGAGAAACTACTTCCTCAGATTGGCATTTACCAAAGAAAAAACTGGTATGAAACCATCTTTATTGATACTTTTGCGATCGAAATGACACGGAAGAAAATTTATCCCAATTTTTTTGTCCAAAAGGAGTATGTCACGGAGAAGAACTCCGAAGTTTACAGCATTACCCGAATTTATTTCCTCCAATCATCGATGGAGATGACAGAATAGTCTCAGATCAAGTGATTTCGTTATGGTACAACTTTGTGGCGTATGGGTAAGAAAAGTTGACTAATCGAGCTCCTTAAATTAATCAGTGTTCAACAACAAAATCTCAACGCCAAAAAGCAGAGCTTCTGCAGGACCTTTAATAGGACCTCTTTGAAATGAAAAAATTGATTAAAAAATTAAGAAAAATTTCCAAATTTTGAATTTCGCAAATTTTCTAGATTTACTAAATTTTCAAAAAAATCGACACTCTTAGAAGATTTTATAAATTACTAAAAAATGATCAAATTATAAATTCATAATATTAAACATTGGAAATTTTCAAGTCTGAATTTTCTGCAAATTTTAAAAATCTATCAAACTTAAAAAATTAACCCTTAAATTTTTTGGAAATTTATATTAATATTTAAAAATCATTTTCAAAATTTTTAAAACTAAGCCAACTTTGAAAATTTATTGAAATTTATAAATTAAAATTTTTCAATTTTTAACAAATTTCAAGTTCATAAATTTTTTTAAAAATTTATCCAATTTTAAACATTCATCAAGTAGGTCTAGGTACCACACCATTTAAAAATTATCTAAATTCCAACTTTTATTAAATTTCGAATTTTATTTAATTTTAATTTTTCAATGGGTACTGTATTTCAAAGATTTACTAAAATACTTTTTGTCTTTACGTTTTCCAACGATTTGTTTAGTCGATGAAATTTTTATTCGTTTTTTTTCTTATTGCGCAAATGAACAAAATTTTTAGAAAAATGTCACTAATCCACAATTTTGCCTAAATTTCAGAAATCCAAACGGCAGAACCAAACTCAAAGTGTGGGATCCAGTAACCACTCCTCAACTAGAATACTTGCACATACATGAGCTCAAACTTACAATGAAGTTTGCACCTTATTGGGATTATTATAAATTTTTTAAAAATATAACTCGATTATGAAATACCTACTGATTTAATTGAGAATTCAACTTTTTACATCCGAATTTTCAAAACAGGTACCCTAAGAATATTCTGAATATAAATTTAAAAAATTTTCTCTCGTTTCAAATAATTTTCACGAAACTTTATTCAATTTTTCCAACTTCAAACCTTCATTAAATAATTGTTATAGTCATATAAACAATTTTTTTTAAAAACATTTTGAACGATTATCACGACATATTCATGTATTTGTACAATTGTACTCATTATCGAGAAAAAAGAGTGCTCAAGCTTTCATAATGACTACAAAATTCCAAGTTCATTTTTTCAATGACGTGTGAAAAATTGAGATAACTTCATAAAATGGGAGTTCGGTCATTATTTTCAAACTTATGAGTTGAAAGAGGTCATTCGACCATTGGTAGAATTCTACATATCGAAAACATTTTTTCCTTAACGGTTCCCAATCAGGCCTTATACAGAGGGAAAAATTAAAATGAGCATTGAGGACCTAGCGGCCTTGAAATTCAATATTTAATGAGTAACCTTCTCCTCCTCCTTCTTCCCCCCAACTAACTCAAATTTAAGGAGGTCGAAGTTTCTATTCGATATGAGTATAGCACTGCAAAGGCCAAGGCAGTTTACAAGTTATCGGTTGAATAACGATTTATTACACCTTCGTGAAATTTAATGTAGGTAGTTTCTTTTTACTGATGTCATTTTTGGTAGCTGTACTCTCCATTTGAAAAAATTTCTTAAAATCCAGTCTCGATTGCAAAAATACGAGTAGGTACCTATAAAAATTGTCGAATACAAAAAATCCGTAGACTTAAGGTATCTTCAATCGAATAGTTCTCTATCAGCTACAACTATTTCGCTGTCTAGATCAAGTACACGACATCGACAACCTTAGTCAAACGAACTGATAACAAATTTAACGGCATCGTTATCGCATATCATCCGGCAAGGAATACCACAGTGAAATTTTACAACTGCAGAAAAAATTGGCAAGGCTTGACGATTATGTTCGAGTTTAAAACTATTGAAAATATTTTACTATTATTAGTCCTAGTGTCTTCGGTGTTTAGTCATGTGCTGTTGAACACCAGTTTGGGGCCCGTCAAGGGCACCACCATGCTCAGTCGGAGTGGACGACTATTCTACGCTTTCCTGGGGCTACCTTACGCAGAGCCGCCAGTAGGAGAGCTTAGATTCGCGGTGAATACAATTACATCCAGCTTCTATAATTTTTAAATCAGGAAAACATTATTTCAAAGGAATTATTCACAGAATCCAATTCCATACAGTACTCCTTGGCATGAGATTTATGATGCAACCCAACAGGCGCCATTTTGTTTACATTTTCGAGTCAATCTTGTCATCGAAGGCTCCGAAGATTGCCTATACTTGAACGTATACACACCTCAGGTATGTTTAATGATACCTCGTCACGTGGCCCGTGGGTTATTTTATTTCGATACTTCGTCGATGCACGTCTCTCCTTCTAGCTGCCTTCGAAAAATTCAACCAAATTACCTATATGGTTCTTTATTCATCCGGGAAGACGATTATTTGGAGATGCTTCCACACAACGATGGGGTCCGCATTACATAATGGATGAGCCGGTGATATTCGTTATCGCAGCGTATAGGCTCAGTTCATTTGGTAAGTTCTCAAAATCCAATATACCGATGAGCACTTCAAAAATCCAGTTTCGATCGTATATTCCCAATTTCAAGGTTACTTGAGCATGGAAGATGATGTAATCCCAGGTAATTTTGGATCCAAGGACCAAGCAACCGCTTTGTTATGGATCCAACGATACATTTCAGACTACGGTGGAGATCCTGACCGTGTCACCGTCTCAGGTGAAAGTTCCGGAGCAGTCGATGTCGGTTTACATTTATGTTCGCCATTATCCCAGCGTAAGCAAATTTCAATCTGATTGCATGACTTCTTTGGTTCAATTTTCATTCCAACCGATTTCTACAATTTTTCAGCTCTATTCCGTCGAGCCATCTTACAAAGCGGGTCTTACCTGAACTACAGGACTATTATGAAATCTGGCGAATCGAGAAAAAAAGCTTGGCAATTCGCATCGATTGTCGGATGCAACAAACCGTATATAAAAACTTCGGAAGATTTACTGAATTGTCTTCGAGTGGTACCTGCGACCATTCTGACATTTTCTTACATTTTCATGATGGTAAATCCAGCGAAACAATCGCCGTAAACTGTTTTTACGGTGGTAAATTTTACCTTCGTATTTTCCAGCATGACTACATTCTACCTCATACTTTTTTCGGAATTGTAATCGAAAATCCCAACTCGCAAGGAGCTTTTCTCACCTCGCATCCGGTACTAGAAATGCAAAAACCAACCAACAAGACCATAATGATTGGTTTCAATACCAACGAAGGACATCAAAAGGCAATAGGTGAGTTCGTGATGTAACGGAACGTCGTTAATTTGAAAAATTACAAAATAAGTCGATGTTTTTCCACAGCAATTTTCTCCCCTCCTTACAAAAGTGAAAAACTCAAAACCAAAATACGAGACCATTTTATGGACAATTACGAGCGTCTGTTTCCGATTCTTTTTGGTTTTGATCACTTGCCAAATCGAGTAGAAGTACTGAAAAAAGTGAAAAATAAATATTTCTCGGATAAGCCATTGAATGAGTCGTATCACGGCATTGCAACGGTATATGAAAAACCTCATCGTAAATTATTTTACACTCATTTCATAATATTCATGGTATCGAAATGCAGGCCTTCGGGATCTGCACAGTTCAAGTCAACCTGATAGAATCTGCTTTGCAGTACAAAGGTCGTACATATTTTTACCACTACGACCATTTAAATAGAATCAGTTACAAGAAAATGTACGATACCCAGTATGGTTTGCATAGCAATGAACAAATGGGTAAGTTGCAATTTTGGAGAATTTTCTTCATCAGACCATTTAATCTACCGCAATTTATACAGGTGTGGTACATGGAGAGGAATTTAGGAGTATCTTTCATCAAGCTATTATATTTCCACCTGTTCTCGAGGGAGAAGATAGAATAGTTTCAGAACGAGTAATAAAATTGTGGAGCAAGTTTGTCGCATATGGGTAAGAAAAGTACTTCAAAACTTTTCTCAGCCTGAAGCAACACTTGTCTTTTGTAAGATTTTTTTGCCCCAATAATTTTCATCCTTTGTCTGAAGTCATCCATGAGCAGGAAAATTGATATTTTTTTACACCGATGAAAAACCTCATCAAATTATTTTTTTAATCACTAATTGAAAGTAAGGCGAAGACAGCATAACACCCACCTTAATTAAAATGCAATTATAGGCATCTAAAATTGAACAAAATTGATAAAAATCGATCAAACAATTCAGAAATTTTGAGCTGAAAGCCTGAGTCACACGGTGCAAGTTAACTGGCTAGGCAAGTGTTAAGTTGACATCAAGTTGACTAGGTTGCTGGTAAGTGGTTAGTCACACGCATATCGAAATTCAAAATACAAATCAATTCAAAACCAAGATACGAATAGAAATAGTTATCTCAATGCTGTGCTGATAGCATACCGTACCGTCCAATCATACAGCTATGTTTATAGCCACGTAATGAGTTACTTGTTGGCAATTTTTGCAAAAAAAGTTGGGAATGTTTCTACTTTACTTCCACTTGCCGGCAACTTGATATTGTTGATTTGTTGGCTTGCCCACTTATTCACACTTAGCAAGTAACTTGACTGAGTTGACGCCAGTAACTTGCGGCAAGCCACTTGCCCCGTGTGAATAAGACTGAAAAGATGCTTTTACAGGATTCGTAAAATTGGCAAGACAATCAACACTCAATCTACCATCTTGTCCCTCTATTCTTACCAAAAAATGAGGTTCACGCAAAACGCATTATTTCATTTCATAGGAACCCAAACGGACTAATGGAAGAACCTGTTTGGAACCCAGTATCAACTCCGGAGTTGGAATACTTACACATCACCACTTCAAACGTCACCATGAAAACTAGACCATTTTGGGACGAATATTTGTTTTGGAAACGCTTGGGGAATCCATCTTTGATGAACTTGACCATACATGAGACGTTATTTGTGGCAAAAGAAATGAACGAACAATTTCACTAATCAATACACCAAAATGTGTCACCTCTTCCATCGCGTTTCAAAATAAACTAGGTATTCCACTGACAGAAAATAACTGTCACAAGGTGTAATAAAAAATTAAAAACACATATTTCTTCGCGTAAGAAGGTAATTAAGATAAACGCGTGCCATCATATTATGTAGTTTAAAATAAAAAGACAATTACCGTTTGAACAGTCCATTGAAATGTTCTTGAATTGGTTATGAATTGAGAAATCTAAATCCATTGTTACTAAGATTTCCAGTTGAGTAGGCCATTGATTGTGTCCATCAATCCATCTGCAACAAATAAGAAAATAAATTAAATTCTTTTATGGAGATACTCATAGCTGAATAGTTAAAAATACAATTCATCAAAACAATTTGACGTTAGCACGTAATAAAACCGTCAACGATAAATTTTCGAAGAAGTACATATCAAAAATAAAACTGACAATGTAAACTCATCGTTTTAAAATACATATTCGCCCCCCCCCCATACGCCACTTCGAACTTTCAAAAGATAAGTTTCATACAAATGCGTCGCCTTATCGTAGAATACGAAATATATAAGTTGGCGAACAGTTAGAAATCAGGTTTGCTCAACGGTGACGTATTTGTATCTGTTCTGGGTTTGAAAAATGAACGAAACGTATAAAAATGGCATTATTTGTATTCTCGCGTTGTTATTTTGTACTTTGGAGATGGTTAAGAGCGAAGTGTACCTTGACACAAAACTTGGACAGTTGAAAGGTACAAAAGGTTCGAGTCGAGATGGTAAAAGATTCAATATATTTCTTAAAATTCCTTACGCGCAACCACCGATAGGAAAATTAAGGTTTCAGGTATGTAGGTATATTGAACACTTGAAAATTCGCTGGAAAAAATACAAAACTGCACTCTTCCATAGAACCCAGTTCCTGTCCAGCCATGGAATGGTACCCTGGATGCTACAATTCACCCTCCTCTTTGCACCCAACTGCTACCTATAGCTTTATTAGGAGATGAAGACTGCCTATACTTGAACGTGTACACCCCAGTAAGTGAATAAAAATGTCTTTGGATTTGAAAAAAGAGCGACTAATTACCAAGCATACTATTATTCTGACGCAGAACATCGATAAAAAGGCCAACTTGCCAGTTCTAGTGTGGATCCATCCGGGGAGAAGATTATTCGGTGACGCTGAGCCTTACCACTATGGTCCCGAGTACTTTATGGACAAACCTATGATAGTAATCACTGCTAATTATCGTCTAGGAGCATTAGGTAGATTCGGAATTAGCCAGACTAGTCTTCTGCTCCGGTTACTAACTACAAAACAGGTTTTTTCAGTACTGAAGACGAGTCAGCCAGCGGAAATTGGGGACTCAAGGATCAAGCTGCGATACTGAAATGGACTCGCGAATATATCATCGACTTCGGAGGAGATCCTACCAATATAACATTATGTGGAGAGAGTTCGTCGGCGGTTGACGTTGCTCTGCATTTACATTCTCCTTTATCCAAAGGTATTTTCTCAAAATGACATAAAAATAACGCAGTTTCAATTAAATTCTACAACTTTTGATAGGTTTTCTAAGTAAAGGAATCTCTCAAAGTGGTCATCCCATGAATTTCCGAACAATTCTGCCCAAAGGGGTAAGCCTATCAAGAGCATGGTCTCTTGCCAGGTTAACGAATTGTCACAATGAAGAGGTGAAAACTTCTGAACAACTGGTCGAATGTTTACGTTTGCTTTCTCCTCAAGAAATAATCCTTAAGACTTATTTTCTATCGGTAAAGTAATTCAGAGTTTTCAAAGATATTCCAAATTCACTAAATGAAAAAAATATTGCAGTACGATTACGTCCTTCCACATTCCACATTTGGTCCAGTCATAGAAGCGAATTCAGCCGGAGCATTTCTCACCAGCCATCCTATACAACAGCACAGTAAAACTACCAACAAGATTCCTTGGCTTTTAGGAGTAACTACAGACGAAGGATCTCAAAAAACCCTCGGTATTCATAATTCTAATAAGCCAACTCTCTTCAACAATTGCCAGAAACTCAAAACCATCCCCAAATCTAGGAATTAACAGCAGAAAAAAATGGTGGGATCATATCATCGCCAATTACGAACGTATATTCCCTGAACTTTTCAGTTACGAGCACTTACCAAATGCTACACATATCACAAAAACTTTAATCGAGAAATATGTAGGAGACAGGCCGTTATACGAAGCTTTTGAAGAAATATCCCAGGTAAGAGAATACGGGTTTTTTAATGGACTAAGTACTCAATGCCCAAAATTTACTCCAAAACTTGCGCCTAGATGTTTGGATTTTGTACGGTACAACTTGGTAGTATAGAGTCGGCCATTAGTTACGGAGGACCAACGTATTTCTATCATTTCGATCATCTGCACGATGTCCCATACGTCAGAATATACCTCGTTCTACTCAGAATATACGCCAAGAAAAAAACAGGTCAGAAGTCGGTCATTATTTTATCCAATTGGAATCCTTTCTAATAATTATTCATCGCAGGTGTAATCCATGGAGAGGAAATTAGGGGTTTATTTTACCAACCATATTTATTCCCTCCAGTCGTCAAAGGACGTGACAGATTTGTATCCGATAACTTGATTAATTTCTGGTACAACTTCGTCGCATTCAGGTACATTTTCCTTTTCAATTTTCTCATGCACAAATACATCGAGAAATCTGCATTTGAAAGAATGACTCGGATTTTCTAGCAACCCCAACGGACTGGAAAGACAAATATGGAAACCCGTTCGTACCCAGGACCTGGAGTACCTGTACATAAGTGCCCATGATATATCGATGAAATCGAAACCATTTTGGGAAGAATACGAATATTGGAAAAATTTATCAATGCCACCCCTACTCACATCCCATATGCTCAAGGACATGAAAATATTGAATGTTTTCGTACGTAATTAGACGACGATTTTGTAACATTTTTTACGAATAAATTTTTTTTTAAATTAGGTACAAAACGAAAATTTTTATTACAACTAATTTCCTTACTTCGGTAAATTATCATGTTCCACATAGCTAAACCAGGTGGAAAACTTATCACCGCCAGAGCATAACACGTCAAAGGTACTAGTTTTTGATAATCCGATGACCATGAGAAAAAAAAACGACTCCAATTCCTAGTATCGTATTTTTTGCGAGGCGAGCCACTCGTCGTCATGACTTCGACAACCAATATCGTATTTTTTTTATTAGTGTGTAGTTTATCTGTATCAGAATGTGTTGTACACGTGAATACGAAGTTAGGTACCATACGAGGTACCACGATGTTGAGCAGAGATGGTAACAAATTCAATGCCTTTTTAGGAGTGCCCTATGCTAGGCCACCTCTTGGAGAATTAAGATTTCGAGTAAGAGATCACTTGATATACGAAATAATATCGAAAAACATATTTTAAGGATTCTGCACAAATTCAAAACTTCTGAAAAAATCTGTTTTTCAATAAACTTTGAAAAAATATGCTTCTAAAGTATGTATTGTTTCTCAACAAAAGCCCTCCCCCCTCCCAAAAAAAAATCAATTTAAATTCAAAGAAATTATTTTTCAACAAAATTTTTAAAAAATTGCTTTCGAACAGTTTTTTTTTTTAGAGAATTGAACAATCTTTCAAAACTGTTGGACAACTCTTACAGAGTTGTAAAATACCGAAACAATTTGAATTACAGAGAAGTACGTCAATTTGCAGAATCCAGAACCACCTGAACCGTGGAATGGTGTCTTGGATGCCACAAGGTATGGACAAAAATGTATTCAACCGTGGCAAGGAAAAATAGTTGGAAGTGAAGATTGCCTGCACATAAATATATACACACCTATAAACAGACAGGTAATCATTAAATAAGAAAACACGCAGAAGATCAGAAAAATTTCATAAAATATATCCTACGAGCTCTTTTCCAGCCAGAACACAAGACAGGATATCCGATTTGGGTATTTATATACGGAGGAAAAAAATTATTCGGGGAACCAGCGCCTTATAAATACGGACCCCAATACATCATGGATAAACCAGTCATACTGATTACCATATCTTACAGAATGGGCCCATTTGGTAATTATAAACATCGGTAAAAAGATCAAAAATCAAATGCGAGTAAATCAAAATACGTTCTAAGTTCATTTACAGGATTCTTGAGCACCGAGGATGAATCAATCACGGGGAATTTTGGATTGAAAGACGAAACAGCTGCTCTACAATGGATCCAAGACCACATTAGTTCTTTTGGTGGAGACGCTAGTAACGTTACTCTAACTGGAGGTAGCTCGGGAGCCATTGACGTCCACCTTCACCTATTTTCTCCTTTGTCTAAGGGTGAATTACAATCTATATAATACCGAATTTCCATCCCTTCTGAACCTTTGTATCCAATTTCCATTTCAATTTTAGGTCTATTCCATAAAGCAATCTCCCAAAGTGGTCAAGCTCTCAATTCTGACGCGGTTCATAACCCAGGCGAAGGTCGAAAACTAGCTTGGAAATTGGGAAACATTGTTGGCTGCAACACTACGTATTTGAAAACTTCTCAAGAGTTGGTCAAGTGTTTGAGAAAAATACCAGCAACTGAGCTAGAAAAGGCAATATTCAAAATGACAGTAAGATTTTCAATATCGAAACTAAATTCATTTTAACCTAATTTGTTTTTGTTTTTTTTTTTACTGGAGAATTGTTTTCAACAGCACGACTATATACTTCCGTTCATGCTTTTTGGTCCAGTACTCGAGAATAAACATAATATGGGAGCGTTTCTGGTGGAGGATCCTTGCTTGAGCATACAAAGGCCCAGTAATATACCTTGGATGATAGGAGGGATCAAAGATGAAGGATCTCAAAGAGTATTAAGTATTTGATCTCTCGTCTGTGTCTTGTTTTTTACACTTTATAAGACGATCCCTTCCACTAATAATCATCTCTTTAGCTTTATTTTCAAAAGACGTCATCCTCGATCACTTCGAACTAAATTATTTGACTTTATTTCCACAATATTTCCGTTATTCGACTTTTGAAAGGGCCACCGAAGTAACAGACAAGATAAAAGCTAGGTACATCGGAGATAAAAAACTAATTGAATCGTTTCACGAAATTGCTAAGGTAAGTAGATCATAATTTCTTCATTATTAAAATGATCACTTCGATGATTTTTTCTCAGAAGTAATTTTTTCAAATCGTAATTGAAACAGATTTATGGATTTGGAAACTTCCATTTGGGAACCATTGAAGCAGCTTTCAGATACAGAGGTCTAGTTTACCTATATTTGTACGAACACGATAACGTGTACGGTTATCTGAAAACCTATTTAGAATTATTGAGTACTAGAAACAATGTAAAACTAGGTAAATTTCATTCAATGCAATCAAAAATTTTCTCCAGGCTAGTTTAGAAAAATGAGGCAATTTTCAGGAGCGGTTCACGGTGAAGAACTGGTCAGCTTGTACTACAACCCCCTTCTCTATCCACCTGTTTTAGATGGCAACGATCGAATAGTATCAGACCAAGTGGTGAATTTATGGTATAATTTTGTAGCATTTGGGTAAGTTTTCTCATTCCTGTAGCTTCACATTATTGTGATAGGACTTTTGATTTTTTTTCTAAAAAAAGTTTCTTAAACATTCCCCTTCAACTAACTTTTTACAGATAATTTTTATAATTTTTCCAAAATTTCGGATGAAATTTTAGATTTTTCCTAGAAAATTTTTGAACTATGTCTCTTGAAAAAAATTATTATTTTGAGGATTTTTTGTGATTATTTTTTGATTTTATAGAAATTTTGATTTTTTCATTTCCCTTCAAAAAATTTTTAGCGGATTTTTTGCAAATTTTTTCCTAATTTGATAGAAATTTTGATTTTTCTATTTCCCTACAAAAAAATTTTAGGGCATTTTTTTATGATTTTTCTTTAGCATATTTTTCAACAGTGGCGAATCTGAGAGAAAGAATATTGGGAAATCAGAAAGTTGATGGATCATATCGTCCCTCTAATTCTAAAAGGTCGTAACTCCAAAATTGAAAATTTTCGTTTTTTTGGTGATTTGGCAATATTGAAGTGTCTGCCTTAAACTGAACAGGATAATTCAGTCAAAAGCTGGAAAATGTCTCTTAAATTAGAAAAAAGAAAAAATGACGTAACTCCATAAAAGGCCATAATTCCACACCGGAAAAACTGATAAGACGTTGAAAAAATTAAAAAATGGCATCAGGTAGAAAATTAAAAAAAAAAAAATTCTTAACGCTAAAAAACACGATAAAAACTACCTTTTTGATACCATCTATCATCAGTCGCTAAACAGTTTTTTCCTTCTCCTGTAAAATTTAGTATTTTGGAGTTACGACCTTTTAGAATTATAGGGACGAATTGTAAGTTTTCAAAAATTGTCAAATTTTTAGTTGGTACGTGATGCATATTTTTTAGTAATACGTATTAAAGAAATCATCCCCCCAAGCCCCCCTCATACCTTCAAAATATATCAAAAGAAATAAAACTAGAGTACCAATAAAATTTTAATATGAAAATGTAGTTTTTTCATAGCAGAATAATATATTTCTAAATAAAAACAGAAATTTGTTCCAAATAAAAATTGAAAAACTTCTTATTTTAAAAATTTGTTCATTTAAAATTAAAATTTTCACTACATAAAAAAAGATTACGAAAAAAAAATTAATACTAGAAAATTGAAAAAAGGGATAATTCTTTGTTTTGGTTTCAAACAAAACGAGTAATTTTTCTTATCTTAAGAAATTCAAACTTCTGTTTATGCGAATTAAGTAATTTATTTCTCAAAAAATTGCGAATTTTATAAATAGTTTTTTCCCAAAAAATGAGAAATAAGTATTTTGATTCTAAGAAGTGAGAAGATACTTCTGCGAATCTGTTTTTTTTTTTTTTTTTTGAAAATTTTAAGGATTTGATTTACTTCTCAAAAAAGTCAAAACACTTTTTCTGAAAAAAAAAACTGCATAAAAATTGAATGATTTTTACCCATCATAAAATTCAAAAATTTTCATGGAAATAAGTAGAAATGGTAAGTATATCTTGAAAAAAAAATACATAAAAATTTCAAGTTATTTTTTTCAACTTAGAAAATTGAGAAAAATTTTCATCTTTATTTAAAAAAAAAAAAAAGAAAAAAAAAATCTTAAATATTTCTGCTCCGAAAGATTGGTTGATTTTTTTCTCTAAATGAACATAATTTTTCCCCCTAAAAATATTGAAAGATTTGTTTTTCAAAAAGTTTGCCACAAAATTTTCATTTTTTTTTTCGTCTAAAAAATTGAGTTTTTTTTTCATAAAAAATTAAAAAGGCACAAAAATGAATCATTTTTCATCGTTTGAATTGCAGCCAACGCTGTACAAAAGTATAATTTTAATTATGTTCTGTAGAAAACCTGTTTTGAAACAAATCCAAAATTCCATTATATGAAAAATTCTCTCTCTTTCCTATTCGGTTGAATTTAAATCGAGATTTTTTTAAAAAGGCATTTTCTTTCAAAATACAAAAGTAGGTAGGTATAGGTAGGTACCTACATGTTTCGTGAATGACCTCGATTTACTCAGTTCGTAAAATTCTTGAAATCTTTCTACGAATTTACGAGCGATTCAAAATAAAGCGGCTAAACAAGTGGTACATTTTTGTTTAAAATATAAAATGTTTTTCATTGTTTACGTAAAAATTTATGACGTCGTTGAACCCGTACAAATGTTCACAAATGAAATACACATACCGTATTTATGCTTCTATCTTTTAAAGCTCGCCAAGTCATCGACCCGATCCCCTGCAGAAAAAGCTTTTCATTATTTACGTAAGAAAGAAAATTTACACAGTGGCAGAAAAATATTACGATAAAAAACTACGAGGAATGATTACTGATTAAATCCTTTGTATTAGATGGTGTTTGTAATCTGTAACAATTCTCTTTAATAGAATAATAATACATCTTCGATATTTATTTTTCAGAATACGTTATTTTAACGCCCAAAGGCAAAACTACTAATTCGACGATATTGGTAGTAGAGCGTTGCGCGAATAAACAGCAAAATAATGGAAAGAACAATGTGCACGTTGCCGGAGGAGAGCACCATGGCATCATCGTTAACAAAACAGCAGTTTCACACGGTATAATTTTTACGATTATTATGCTCCATGAAGGCGATTTCGTGGAAATAAAATGAAACTTAACGAGTGCGAATAATACGCATAATTGTTAATATGACGGAAAGAAATTATATTTATTTGATTACGCTAATTATTATATTTCGTAACGGAATGCTAGTAGTATTTTTATACTTACCTACCAAAAAAGCCAATGTCATTACTGTAGGTCTAACTTGTTGATTTTTCTGCTTTTTAAAAATAGATAATGGTGAAGATTCGAATCCGGAAGTTACATTGGAATTCAGAGTATATCTGGTGAACGCACAGACCGGAGCGCATACTCGAGAGAGTAGAATTTTGAGATTTTGGTTCAAACCGAATGTGTTGATTGGTGAACAATCGACAATAGCTCAGCATATGTTTAAAGACATTGTCAGCCCGACTGAATTTCCCAGAGGTAATTTATTCGAAAGAGTCGCGTCTGTTTCTAAAAGTATTTAATTCGTATTATTTAATTTTTTTTTTTTTTTTTTTTTTTGAAAATTTTGTTGGTTTTTTTAAAAAAAAAAAGAAATTAAAGCA
>FIZV01030187.1:0-13259 GCA_900050545.1 Trionymus perrisii | reverse complement strand
TGGGCAAACATGCATACACATGTGTAGTTTGGGTAGTAGCATTGGTGGCTTGAAGGGAGTGCACTGGTTGCGGAACACCCTGTATATACCTACACCTACGTACATCTACATCCATTTATGTATACGTAAAACGATTGTATCAATCTACATATATCTGAACTATCTCGTATATACACACATCACATTACTGTTCCTATTCGGTTGTTAGGTAGGCATATAAGTACCTACCTACCTATACATGTACTATGATAAATGATAATAAATTTGAAGATAACAAGAGGTAATAATGATTACAAGCGTGCGTATGTAAGGTATAGACGGTACACTTTGACAATTCTATTTTACCTATAGCAGGGCATGTACAATTTATTCCCAACCCTTCCGAATCAACTTTTAGCGTGACATATTTTGCTCCATACGTAGTCAATATCCATCATTTTTCTCATAGGCTTATAATTCTACAACGAGAAGAGGCACCACCACGTCTTTGGTAATATTCATCTTTTAAGGAGCATCTAATTACTTAAATAGACCATCTACCTACTTATCTGACGATCGAAAATCTAGCTACCAAATACTTCTCTGTAATCAAAATAATACTCGAATTACTTTGCATTGTTTAGGCAATTTAAAAAAGAAATCGAAATCGAAATCGACACAATTTCAAAAAAAAAAAACGTAAAAATTATTTTTTTTATGAAATTATGAAAAATTGTTCGTCAGATAAAATTTCAAAAAAAAATTGCAATGTGAAAAAAAAAATATTAAAAAAATTATGTTCAAACATGATTATAAGACACGTTTCTGAAACGAACTAAAATAAAAAGTTTATGAAAAAAATTATTTTAAAATACCTATGCTTTCAAGATAAAATAATGGATTTAAAAATAAAATGAGTAAGGTGAAGGCCAGGATATGACCACTGATCCTATGTGTCCCCACTCGGTCTCGAACCGTAATGGTGTCATCTTGCTGAAAAAATCATGCTATACCATTTTTTGATGGGAAATTCATCTAAGGCAAAATAAATCTCAAAAGCTACAGGAAAAGAAAGGAAAAAAACAAAAAAGTTCCTTCGAACCTCCATTTTTCAAGAACTTTTTTGCAATTGAGCGGAAAATGTTTTGGTTAAATTTAAAAAAAAAATAAGTAGATTTTTCAAAAGTTTATTATGAAACTTGGAAACTTCAACTTTTCCGGAAATCTCAAACAACTAATTACTTCCTCGCAATAACGCCGGAAAAAGATACAGAAAACGAATATCTTGCCATTAGGTTGGTAATGTACGATATACAAATCTCAATTTGCAATACCAAAAAGTAAAAACCATTTTTGAACTTTGTGTATTCATCATACAGCTTTTGGTGGTAATAGAAGTTATTTCCGCATATGGTGTTTCTCAATAGAATTCGAATAAGCCGTAATTCTAGCAAATGTTAGCTTAATTACTTTTGCCATTTGTATTCATCGTTTGGTATTTTTTTTCATCGTAAATGTGCGTAGTTGATACGTGTACGCGTAGCTGACCACATAGATAGGTAGTTAGGTACCTTACATATCTAACATCCTGCTCCTGCCATTTGAAATTTTTTGTTCGTGTAAAAGAGGTGGTATACTCGTTGAAGAAAATTACGCATTTCATGTCTATTTCAGTTACAAAAGAAAACAATTCTAGGTACTCAAAAATCAAGAGATTTTTACTCCAAAAAAATTCAGAATTTTTTTTTTACCAAAAAACCAAGATCCTTTTTAAAAAAATGAAAAAAAAAGTTTTTTCCTTCAAAAAAATGAGAAACTTTTTTATCCTAAAAAGTTGAAAAAATTTTACTCCAAAGAAATTTGGGGATATTTTTTTCTTCCAACAAAAAAATTGATTTTTTTTCTTCGTAAATTTATGGAATATTTTTATTGCAAGTTGCAACGCTGCAGCTGGAGAAAAATTTTTTACTTCAAGAAAACTGAAAGTTGTTTTTGATATTTTAACTTGGCTTTGCCTTGGCACACAACACAAAGGAAATAAGCTACCTATACCTACTTATATAACGAAAACGCATAACGAAAAACTGTCACACTGACTTTTAGATAATTTGTCACAAATTCTGAAATATACAAATTTTTAAAATTTGAACGACTTTCAGACATTTTATCGATATTTTGTCAGACATCCTAAAACTTGAATATTTTTTTAAATTTTGAATTCAAAATTGGATGACTAGAAATGAAAAAAAATAAAAAATGAAGGAAATCAAAATGTAATCAAAAATGACAAAAAATTGGGAAAAAAATTTAAAATTTAAAAAGAAAAAAACAATTAAGTACTTGAATTTAGTGTGAAAGATATTCACTTGGAATAAGATGATAATCGAAGAACACAAACAGAAAAAAAAATTATAAATTGAATAATCGAAAAGATCAAAAATTTAGAATCGAAGGAAATTGAAATTACATAACGAATAACTGAAAATTAAAATATAATTGAAAATCAATTTATAAAAATAAGTAATTTTGATTTTTTTTATTGAGACACAAAATTGAGATATTTACCGTTGAATATCACACTTCTTGCCTGATTCATGAAATAGGCAATTAAGTATACCATTTACCTAGATGTGGCAAATACTTACTTCTCACAATTTTACTCTATGCTATGGATCAATGTAAGTTTTAAATTACTTACTTACTTTTTTTTTCCACGCGCACAAAATCGAAAAATGTGTTTGACAGAATGCAAATGAAATCGATGGATTAAGATGTTGTATAGTATATAAAGTTTACTTATGGTATATTGGAAAACGTTATAAATCGTGAAAGAGTGTTTTATGTACATTAAAAATTACTTTCTCGCGTTTCGGCTTAATACGCAGGCGAAATTTGTTTCCGGTGGGATTACCGTTATCATAATAAACGTACCGAAAATATGAAGAAAAATAAAAGCCGAGAGAATTTTATTCTAATATAATTTTATGAGAAACTTTTCATTACATTACGAGTGTGAAGACGAAGTTCGAAAAAATAGGATGATTAAAGGCGAAACGAAGTAAAATGAGGTACCTAGCTAAGCTACCTACATAAGTATTATTCAAAATTGAAAAAGGAATAAAAATGACATGATTGCCCCTGTGAAATGTAATGTTTCCAATTCAATTCGAGAACAATTGGCTGTTGGCTTCGGAAATGAAAGGAAACTTGTAAGTCTACCGGGAAAATTATTTTTTTCTGATCAGCTAATTTTCTTATTTTTTTCACTTCGCTGCAATACTTGACAATCGAAGCGGTTTTAATTTTCCACTTTTCTGATGTCAAATGAAAAATATTGCAGATGAAAATTCCCGCAAAAACGTCAAACGAATTTACCGAAGACATGGGTAGCCTAGTTCTGAATCGAGTCTACGTTCATTGTACGGTGAATGAGGTGTGTTGGTGAACGTTTGAAAACACTCGGAAAATCAGTTAGGTATTATTTTGAGGAAGAATGGTTTAAATGCGCTTCAAAGATGAAAACACCGAGGTTGTACTTAATTTCTTTAAAGTTTCGTCATTTTATATGTATATAGGCGGAAAAGTTAAGCAAGTATGCTCTTGTAAATAAAGAACACTAAGCGTACCCGCGAGCGTTAGTATAACAATCCGAATACACGTAAGGTATCGCATGGATGAATTTTCAATACATGCTAAGATCAGTAACAGTTTTCACGAAGGTAATTCAATACATTAATAAATAGCGAATTCGCTATACACACTTCGCACGGTTTGCGTTGTTCTGTGTGTTCACATTTCGGTGTAGTATTTTTGACAAACAAAGGGACGCAATTAGAGAGTCGACGAATGCCTTAGACTTGAGTATACATGTATAGTCGCATATATTAATAGTGCAAATAATTATCGATGTATGCTTTAAGGGTGTAGAAATAATAAGATTTTGAATGGTAAAATACAACTACGACACATGTACATACATAACCTATTCATAATTTATTCTTCAGTAATTCTTAATTCATCTTCAAAAAGTTTGGTAGGTAATTTTTAGTTTTTAAAAAATGAATTGAACAGTTTTCAAAAATCCGAAAAAATTAAACTGGACAAAAATTAATTTCATTTAAGTAATTTTGAAACAAATTCAACAAAAATTTAATGAATACTATTTTTTTTAAACGACTAAAATTTTGTAAGAAATTTTGGAAAAAATATTTAAAAATATGAAAAAAAAGTTCATTTTATGAAAAATTTGTGCAAAAATTTTTTTGAGAATTAAATTTTTTTTAAAGATAATTTGTATAAAAAAATAAACGAAAATTTTCAAAAAAAAATTCGACTTAGAAGTAGGTACTCAAAATATGAATTTTCTAAAACCATGAAAAAGTTGAACAAAAATTTACGAAGAATTGAAATAAAAAAAAAATTATTAAAAAAAAATTTTGAAAGAAATCTTCTCAGGAAATATTCATAAATTTGGGGAGGAGGGGAAATTAATTATTCTAAAAACAGGAAGAATTTAAACAAAGAATTTGGTATCAGTTGAAGTGATAACACAAAGTACAAAAGAACTTCGAAAACCTTCTGTAAAAAGAGATCCTAATAACTGCTGTCATCTCTCCACCCAAAGCTATTTCGTGTTTTGTAGTTTGTTTGTTTGTTTTTGTGGAGTGATAACACAGTCTAAGTAAACAAAAACTTTAAAAACAGATTAGGCCAAATTTTAATATGTTATTCCTTCATCTTGTATCCACAACTTTTGCTGAAAAAGACGCCAAATATTTTTGCTATCTCTTCACAAAACAATTTTGTGCCTTCTCGATTATTGAGAGCACCTAGACAACTGAATTTGGTGACATTTTCAATTTTTTTGTAAAAAATTTTGAAATTTAGAAGGAATGAAATGGTTTATTAAAAAATAAATTTACTAGAAAAAAAGTTTTTACAAAAAATTCTCGTTGAAAAATATTCTGAAAAAATATTTAAAAAAATGTTTAGGTACAGGAAAAATTCGAAAAATTATTCAAAAAATACCTAATTAAAAATTGTTTTTTTTTTTTAAATTTTGAATAAAAGTTAGACAAAAACAGAATTATCATTAAAAAAATTTAAGGACCTTTTGAAAACTTTGAAAAATACATAGGTACATATAATATGTACTTACTTAAGAATAAAAAAATTACTTGAACAATAAGTGTGTCTTGAGTATATTTTCATACTGATTTTTTCCTGCAATGAGTAAGTTTTCTGTATAGGTATATTAGGTACGTGCGTGTGAATTTGTAATTTTTTTACGCCTATTCTGGCTTCACGCTTATATTTTCATTTTCAATCTTTTATTCAATTTTTAAATTTTGTTTCACAATTTTCGATTTTTTTACCAGATTTTTCTTTTTCAAACTATCAACTTTTTTTAGATTTTTAATTCATTAGGACAAAATTTTTTCAAATTCAACTTAGCGAAAAATTACTGAAAATTTTTTTGAACCCATTTTTCAATTTTTTTCCAGTTATTTTTTTCAGATATTTTTTAAAATTTTCTTTCTAAAAAATTCCAAAAACTTGGTGATTTCTTCAAAAGTTCTACTTCTCAAATTTTTCTGTTTTTCATTTTTATCTCCAACTCAAAATGAACCACCTCTTTGGATTTGGTCAAAATCGAGTACCATAAGTTGGTCGTAGTTTATATCCAGATCCACTCTATATTCGCTATGACATATAGGCGTATCTTTCTCCGACATTTAATGGCGACCAAGTTATCATATAAACGTGCTATTATGTGTATTAATTTATGGAATTAATTAAGGTCTCTTACGAATATGAATAATACATACAACGGGTTATATTCCGCGGAAGTAATCGTCTAAATGATGGCGCTATTGTAATCACTTTTCTATAGCGTTATTAGTAAGCGATACGTAACGTATAGATATAAATTGCTTCGGTAAATGAGAGTTGTCATTAAAGATACCTATTACCTACCTACCTCTTAATGGATGTAAGATAGATTTACGAACGAGCACGAAATTAGTGACGGCGACGCTGGCTCTGTTCTACGTAGCTTAGGTATCGTACGAAAATTGAAATAAAATTTTAAGATTAAAACTCGAGTAAAAGTTTTGAAAATTATTTCAGCTTGTTTGACAATTGACATAGGTACCTGATATTTTCGAAGTCGCAGACGCTATCGGGACTATTCGAAGCGAAGAAGATGATACATGCGAATTACGAGAAGAAGTTTCATTGAAGGATTTAAAGAAATCAAACGTTCTCTAAAGAATTTCAAATAAAGTTGATAATATGACAACTGATTCAGTTCTGAGTTTAAATATGTAATCTAATCAGTATAATCTTGGTATTCGTAATTCTTACCCAGGTAAACGACTAAACGTCGGTCATAACGCTGTCTATAATATTTCCTTTCGATATCAAATACCTTCCTGATAGGAATTCTCAACGATCTATTACGTAATTAATGTCCCGTCGAGAGTCGAAGAAGTCCCTCAAAGTGTTTCAAACGTTAAGCTTTACTGATGCCAATTTGAGTACCTACAGGTTTTTGTTTCCATGTGACATTTTAGCTGAAACTATTTAATTAGGTTCTTAAGACCGGAGGCTTACTTTTGCGGATACTTCGAACGCGCTGCGTCTTAAATAATTCATCGTATTGCGTACCTACTCAGACTATATATACGAGTAGCTCAAATCATACTCAAGGGGTGGCATTTTTAAGCTTGTTTGTTTTTTATCCAATATTTTCTATCTTCATATTGAGAGGTCTTCCATGGTTTTCATGAAATGTAGGAATTTTTGAATCATTCTTTGCCTCCCTCTACAAATAGATACCTAATATCAATTTATGACGAATCATCACTCGGGTGTAGGTGCGCTGTGCAGTGTTTCAATCAACCAAGATTTTGTTTCTTTGAAGCATCGAAAATATAAAAAAATAGTAGCTACCAATTTAGTCGATGCAATTATACAGGGTGTTTCAGGGTAGAAGTAAGGCCTTCCAACCAGTATCTATGCCACACATTGTGAGTTGATGTATGGTGGTTTACCTACCCTCCGGGCAGCAGGGGCAAAGTTATGGACTTGGAAAGAAATTTTCGTTTTATTGATTTTGTTCAGAATTTTCGAGCTTGTATCACTCGAGTACCATGGTAAGTAGGGTGTTGCACTTTGCGGCAATGGACAGAAAATTTTGTCTAGAATTTTTTCATGTGCTTGATTACCTTGCTAGGTGACAGGGGGAGCGGTAGGAGGTAAAATATTTGAAAACACGCGTTCGAAAGTGATTGATTTTTTCAAAAAATCAAGAAATTGTCGTTATGAATTACGTATAATTAGGCTAATCTTATACCCCCTTTTGCTGGAGTAGTTCTCTAAGAGAAGTTGAACATATGCAAACTGATTGAGGATTAAATCATATTTTACCATCATTATTGAAAACGTTAAAAAATTTTGAAATTATTGATTCTAGAGCCATTGTATCTTCAACAAGCGACAATCCAACTTCACTAGTTTTTACTGCAGTGTGCGCTAAAAAAATAGTTCTCTTTCATCGTCTATACTCCATTTTAAAATGTTCAGTATATTCTTACCATCCTGCGGAAACTGTATGTGTGGTAGTAAAAAAATGAAACCACATTGTTTCTATTGTAGGTATAGTTTAGGTATACCTACAAAAGCCCGTTTTTCTTTGCAGCGGAAATAAAAAGTGTAGAAAGTTATTTTTAACACGTTCTAAAATGAAATAATTAACGAACCTCTTGTAGTAGTAAATTACTGTCGGCTTCACTTTTTCCCCATTTTAATTTACTCTTCAACAATTACCGACCTTTTTGAAAGCTTTCACACATATTGTAAGACTTCCAACACTTTCAACAAAAATTTTAAAAGAAAGGTACTTATGTACCTCTGGGTATGTAATGTACCCATTACAAAGTCATTTTCAAAATATTAAGTAGGTATGACCTATTATTCGACTCTTGCTACACTCTATGCACATAAATTAAATACTAAGAGGTATCTGCCTACAGTGTAATATCGCCTTGCTCTCTTTTCGATTCTGTGTCCTTCCATATTCAGGACCCAAAAAATCTGAAGTTCGACGCTTTCTATTTGTAATTTCCTGAGAAAATTTCCATAAGCTAGAAAATTAGAAATTGAATTTATTTTCGCGCGTCTGATAAATGCTACCTAGTTTATTAACAGTTACACCGCGCCACGCCGTGCCACGCCGTAGGGAAATAGAAGAAGTAATTTTTGTTTTTTGAAATTGTTTACACAAGCCCATTTGTAAAAGCGAAAGATATCTATGTGAAAAGTATGATAAAAACCAAGATCGACCTAAATATAGGTACCTACATCTTTTCAATTCTTTCAGTTTTTTGCAAATGAATAAAGGCATAATATTTTTATAAAAAAGAACCTCTTTCTTAAAGAGGCAAAAACACGTTATAAATTTACTTTGCAAATACAACAAAGACGAATAAAAAAGCGTGGTTTAATTTTTGTAAACGTACTGAGATATAGATTTAGCGTTATATACCTACGCAGACCTTTAGATATCATCTTTTGAACTCTTTTACATTTTACTTTATGACTTCCATTAAGAATTCTTTCTTTACTGCATGATATTTTTTTGTTTCGTGTTTTTCACAGGTTTCGTTGTATCACTTATTAAATTTCTTCTTGTTTTTTTCCTTGGTTGCAGGGCAAAAAGTTGACTGAATATTCATTCGGAGGAGGAAAAAGTTTATCTTCAATTTCAACATTGAATTTGATACGCAGTTGAAAAAGGAGTGACAATTTTAAACCATGAGTGTTGTCAGTTACACAAGTCGAAAAAATAGGGAGGTCTTAATGTAGGTACTTCTTAAATTAAAACAATCAACGTCTGTTTTTGATACAATAATACTCCGTGGAGAATAATTTAATACTTGGTCGAGAAAAGGATTTAAAAGATTAATTTTAGCAAACTCATGATATAGGTAATTTGACACATTGAATACGTTGTAAAAACGGTTATGCACGCCTTAAGATAGTACCTATTTAATTTTCAACAAGAAAAGTCGCCTATGAATGGTGGCCAAAAAAAAATTGCATACGTCTTTTTGATACGATTTCATTTTAAATATTAAAGGTTTTTCACACATCGGTTTGTTTTGTTCATGTTGGAAAGTTTTTTTTTCTGTCATTGTGACAGTGATGAATGGAAAATGGTCGGTTTTCACTCGCGTTAACGATCAAAATGAAAAATGTTCAGCACATGTTACAGATGGATCAATTTTTAAAAATACTTACCTACTATCTATTCGAGCGCACCACATCAGCGATTTCGAATTTTTGGCAACGTACGAGTATAATTTCTTTTAATCGAACGTAATTTTTAATAATTAGGATTACCTAGTTACTACGGTGGCGTAGTTAAGGGGGGGGGGGTCCAGGGGGTCTGGACCCCCCCTTGGCAACTTCGATTTTTTTTAAATGTACGAATATGCTCCTTAAGAAAAACTTTATGGGAATAGGTAATTATTATATGTATATAACTTACCATATATTTTAAAATAAAATACCAAAATTTTCATTATTTACCTATTTGTACTATTTTTTTGTTTTTCTTTCAATATTCATACGTACTTTGAAAAAAAAAATTAATACCCATTTGTACTGGTTTTTAATCATTTGAATTTTTGAAACATTACTTACCTATTCTCAAAATTCCAATCATTTCAAAAAAAATTACTTGTACCCCCTCCTTTGGACTCTCATATCCCCCATAATGATTGTTCAGTTCAGACCCCCCCCCAATTTAATCCTGGCTACGCCACTGCCCCAAAATTTTGTATCTCAAAACTCTAAAAAATTTTCAATTTAGAAACTGTTACATTATCACAAAAATATTTTAAAATCGTTTAAACAATAATTATTCCACGACACCCTGATATACGAGTAAGTGTTGATAGGTTTATGTACCTAGAGTAGGTAGTGGAACGCTGGGTACAAGATTTTAGTATTATAAGGTCAAATTTACAATTCAGTTTATTATATTTTACAGATATCGCGACGCCGTATTTCGGGCCAATAACCATGAAGTATGCAAGGTAAACGGACTACGTGTACCGAAGATGTCTTGTCCGTTTAGCAAGATTTCTCCAAATTGCGACATTTATCGGGAGAAACATCGTCAAAGTTCGGTGCAATTTTCGTCAGATATCGAGGATATTTCTACATTAAATTTGAAACATTTAAACGAGGCCATTTCAACGTTAACTAATCCGCCGGTAAGTGAGTCATTTTTGTACTTACCAAGCTAGAGTATTATACGAGTATTCTATGCGTAGGTACTCGTATAACTTCGTAAGGTCGCGATTGTCTCAAAACTAGGAAGCAAGTTTTGTCATATCGAGCTGTTGAAATGTTTTATAAATTGTTCGATAAAATGGGCAATGGGGTAGATGGTGAAGAGGGAGTATATGAGAAATGTTTTCGTAATACGTATCTATCTAGAAACGAAATGCGAGGTGTAAAAAAGAGAAAATTTCGTTACGGGTGATTCTTTTCTGTGTTTTTGTGTATTTATTCAACTACTTACCGGGCTGGAGGAGAGCTTTATGATACTACGAGTATATATTGCGTTGTATAAATTTTTCATTTTTTCCCGGGCCTTACCATCTCTTCTCCCTCATCTCTTCAAATTGATTGTATACAAAACTTATTGGATTTAGGTTTTTTCGTTCAGGTTCCTCTTTATCTCTAGCATGTGAACCCTCTTCCCCTTCTTCTTTAAAACTGGGATAGAAATTCAAAATCGTTCGACCGTATTACGTTGTAACGAAATATTCTCGTGTGTAGTTTTTTCGTCATTCGCCCGTACACACTTTTAAATTATTGACCTGTATTACCTACCTACCTATATTATGTAGTATTTTCAATTTTGCTTACTTACTGGTTCTGTATGTTTTTTCCTGGTGAGGCAATAAACGCTCCTCTCATCCTTTCTTACTGTAGAAAAAAAAACACAAAACTTTTTCATTCGCGCACATAAATCTAAACAATGTTGTCGACTGTTTACGCATACACGAATTTTCAATGCTGGATTTATAGTGAGATAGATTACTACGTGTATCGTTTTGGAGTTCGCACTTACCAAGGTTCAAATGCGCTAGCGAATAACAAGTTTTAGTTTTAAGTGTTTTTGAGTGAATTCTATCGATGTAAAATAGTCTATTGCCAGGTTATTTTTTGTACACAGGAGAGTGAGTTAGGTATCGGAAGACAAAATAATTATGCTGAGTTACTCAATGTTGCGAGTGTGCTGTGAATCTTGCAAAAGTTTTACATTTCGTCAAACTCATCATGTTTTTTTAAAAATTTGTTTGGAATTTTTTAATCCGAAAGAATTGGAAATTTTATTGCCTAAAAAGTTGTGGAAATTTTTTTTCCAATTCAAACCTTTGATATGATTAATTTAATTCTTGAATGTGAAACCTCTCAAAATTATGAACTAAGTAATTAATTTTTCAATATGGAACCCTATTGAAATATTCAACATTCGAATATGGACCCTCTCAAAATAATGAAATAATTATTTGTTCAAGACCTTTTTTAAAATGTTTATTTTCATGGTTTCTTTCAAAATAATACAAAAATAAATTTTTTAAATATATAAGTACTTTACCACTTTGAAATATTCCTTTATTCCAAAAAGTTGAGAAACTTTTTCATTCCAAAAAAAATCCAAACATGAGAATCATTTTCTTTTTTTTTCGCTCAAAACCCTAAAATTCTGTTGAAAGTTGTCTAAATATTTCTTTTGTTCATTTTTTTTCTGAGTTGACATAAAATTCAAAAATTACGTAAAGAATCAGGAAAGTTTTTACACATTGTAGTTTTTTCATTTAAATTCTCTCTATCAATATTTAATAATACGTTATATCCCCCCCCATAACGTGGAATTGTTTTAAAAATTTTCCGCGATCCCTGCGAAATTTTAGGCCAAAAAACATGTTGCAGACCAGTCTGCAACGATGGAAGAGCATTTTCATGTGATGCCTGACAAAATTTCTTGAAGCCATTTCAAATTTTAAGAAATGTTCAAGTTTCAGAATGTCTGACAAAATATCTAAAAGTCAAAAATTTTAAAGATTTCATAAGTTTCAAAATGTTCGACAACATATCGATAAAATGTCTAAAAATCATTCATTTTTTTTTAAATTTGTGTTTCAGAATTTCTGACAAGATATCTTTCTGTTAAAAGTTTTAGAATATCTGACAAAATATCTTTCTACTGAAATGTCTAATAAAATGTCTAAAAGTCATTCAATTTTTTAAAAATTTATGTTTTGAAATGCCTGACAAAATATCTAAAAGTCATTAAATTTTTAAAAAATCATGTTTCAAAATGTCTGATAAAATAAATGTCTTTCAAATTTAAAAAAATTTATGTTTCAAAAGTCTGACAAAATATCAATCAAATGTCTGAAAGTAATTCATTTATTTTTTTCAATTTTCAAGTTTCAGGATGTCTGAAAAAATATTTTTCTACTAAAATGTCTGATAAAATTTCTAAAAGTCATTCAATTTTTTTAAAATTTATGTTTTAAAATGTCTGACAGAATATCTAAAACTCATTCACATTTTAAAAATTTATGTTTCAGAATGCCTGACAAAATATCCAAAAGTCAGCGTGACGTTTTTTCGTTACGTTTTTCGTCACGGTTTTTCGTTACATAACGTTTTTCCCGTTGTGCGCCAAAGCAAAGGCATGAAAATGCCAAAAATCAATGAATTTCAACGAAAAAAAGAGGACCTTTGAGCAAAACTCAGCTCTTTTCAGCACTTTTTCGATTTTCAGCACCGATTTCTAAATTGGAGGACCTTTTCGGCACTTTCATCACTTGTTAGACACATTGAAAATACTTGAAAATTAAAAAAAATCTCCTGGATAAATTTTTTGAAAATAAAATGAAAAAAGTTTTTATGATTAAAAAACAATAGGGGTGCTAATCACCCTAAAAATTAATTGAGAAATAAAAATGAAAAACTCTCTCTTTGAAGAAAAAATCCCCAAGTAAACAGACAAACTTTATGAAAAAATTATTCTAAAGGATTTTCCACCGATAAGATTAATTTTTCTAAGAAAAAAATCATTTGATTTTCGAAGAAGAAAAGATTTGGAAAAGAATTAAGTATGCAAAAATAATCACACATTCTGAAACTTGCAAATTTTTTTTAATTTTTAAAAAAGTTGTTGACTTTTAGAAATTTTGTCAGACATT
>FIZV01030149.1:0-11475 GCA_900050545.1 Trionymus perrisii | reverse complement strand
AAAAAACTCCAAAAAATTTAAATTTTCTCGAAAAAATTTCTAACAAATTGAAGATAAAAATCACCCCGAAATCTAACTATTTTTCCATCGTTTTTTAACAAATTTTGAAAATGGTTCTTTGTAACAGGAAAGGATGAGGGGTTGAATCATCATCGCAAAACTTCAAGTCGAATTCAGATTCCGAATATGGTTAGTATAACACCTCTGCTACCCATTATAGCCCGCCAAAAACTAAATCTGACGCAATAATTGTGACAGTTTCAATGATTTTTCGTACTTCGACCTTGAATTACACGATATTACATCGAAAATGGAACAGTTTCGGTGATATATGCAAAATTCTACGTCGTAAAAATTCAGTTAAATTTTCAACAGCGTTCCTCTTCAATTAAATTTTACAATTTTTAAAATTTTCATTCCCTAAAAATCAGCTTTAGCTTCAATTTGGACAAATCTCCCAATTTTCTCACTAGTTTGATCCTATCAGACAATTTTTCAAAACATCATCCCGCGAACCGAGACAATTCTCCCGAAATAATAACCAAACCTCGATAAGAATTATGCATGCGAGGGGCCAGAAGAAGGGAGGAAATAAGTTTTTTTTTTCGACAACGCATATTCAATTCTTTTCCCATAATTCATTCTTTCGAGCTGTTTTTTTTGTACGTTCGAAATGCACACACAGACGAAAATAAATACTGCGAGAACGGAGCAGATGTTTGTCTTATAGGGTGCGTAACCAACATACAGCCAGCACACAAATGAAAAACGCTGATACCAAAAGCGAGACGTAGTACAATGCTTAGGGTCGCGAAAAAGGTGAAGGGATCCAGAGGTGGACAATACAAGATCCAGATCATCAGGTGTGCAACATATTGAGGTTTGGACGAAATGCACCTTCCATTTGTCAAATATCTACATCACTTACATCAGGTTTCTGTCGAGGAAAGACGTGTTGATAGGAATAGTGAGCTGATGCAATGTGAGGGGAAAATGGAGGGGGAGAGGGCGCGGGTATATTTCCTCTTCATGATACTTGGGAAACTAATATTTGTTCATGATACCATGTTACTCGTTCACAGTTTTTTTTTTTCAACCTTTATTATCTCGTAGAGGATTTGAAATGTGGAAATATATAAACTTACGTTTATATACTTTAAATAAACTACGCCTGACTGATACCAAAACACGTATGTGGATTAGGGAGCCTTTTTGTGGCGATAGTAGGGCACGAGAGGCTAATTATTCACTTCCTAGAAATGATTTTGATCACTACAAAAATTTCGATTGGACCTCCTTGCATCCCTGTCATCTTACATAATATTAATAAGTTAAGTACTACATAAATACTAGATAATATTCAAAATTGGGGAGGGGGGGGGGGTCCAATTGAAAAATTGTAAATTATGATTCCATGAATAATTTTGAATTTTTGATTATTATAAAAATTGGAAATAATTTTAGGTGCTGCATACAAAAAAAAATCGATTTTATCCCTCCCTTCTCTTATTGTTGCAAAACACTACATAGATGTATATTATTCAACATTGAAGGGGAGGGAGGGGTCCAATCGAAATTTTCGTAATAACTAAAAATGTTCCTAGAATCCTAATCTACAATTTTTGTATGAAAATTTTTTCAATTGGACCCCTTCCTCCTCTCCAATTTTGAATATTATCGAGTATCTATGTAGTATGAATTGGGCAAAATTGAAGGGGAGGGAGGGATCCAATAGGAATTTTCGTAATAACTAAAAATATTCCTAGAATCTTAATCTACAATTTTTGTATGAAAAATTTTTCAATTAGACCCCTTCCTCTTCTCCAATTTTGAATATTATGAAGTATCTAAGCAGTATGAATTGGGCAAAATTGGAGGGGAGGGAGGGGTCCAATCGGAATTTTTGTAATGACTAAAAATATTCCTAGAATCTTAATCTACAATTTTTGTAATAAAAATTATTTCAATTGGACCCCTTCCTCCTCTCCAATTCTGAATATTATTATCAAGTATCTAAGTATAGTATGAATTTGGGCAAAATTGGAGCGGAAGGAGGGGTCCAATCGGAATTTTCATAATAACCAAAATTATTCCTAGAATCTTAATCTACAATTTTTGTATGAAAATCTTTTCAATTGGACCCCTTCCTTCCCTCCAATTTTGAATATTAGAAAGTGACTCGCAAAATTGGAGGGGATAAGGGGTCCTATCGAAATTTTTGTAATAATCAAAATTATTCACTGTTTGAATTTTTTTTTACAAAAAATCTGGATTTCTCATCTTTTTGATGTTGCTACCGCGTTTAAGGTGAAAAAGTTAGAAAATAATCTCATTGCGAGGTGCGACAATCTCAAAGTACACGAATTAGCTTCCTGTTAGTGACGATAGACAATTATGTGGAAATTTACCTTGCTAAGTTTCTCTCCTTCGTGATGAGGTAATAATGTACGCAGTGATTGAAATCCAGCATTTATGGACTGCATTCGCCGTCTTTCGTTGGAATTGGCGATCTCGCGGCGCATCCTTTTTTCATCCAACGACGGTGGCGTGTTTCCAGCGTTGGATACGACCGATGCTATAGCAGCTGACGACGTACGAGATATGTTCGGCGTAACCGGAGATTCGGCTTTTTCGCTATTTAAACTGTAAAAAAAAATCATAACGTTACTAATTACTCGAATAATGTCTAAAAACTAGTCTAGAATGGGTTACCGTACATGGACATGGTGTTCAAACGTTGTACATGATCGAGTACATGTGTATATGGGTTTTACCATCCTCGGATCATAACAAAACGTTCGAATAGTTTTTATTTCCTCGACCAGATGCCCTAAATTTGTTTCTCAGTATAAGTTACAAACACTCGATTCTACGTTTGATTGAAATTAGCGTTAAAACGACGAAAAATCGATAACGAAATACGAAACCGTACTAGAAAATTAAAAAATAGTGATTCATTCAAATTACACATTTCCACATCTCGTTATAATAAAACCATCTTCGAAAACTACCCATTTACTCGAGTCGAACTTGGTCAGCCCAACAGTGATTTTATCAGTAACGAACTTCAAACACTACTACACTACGTTACACTATTTATCTCGTTTACGGTTTATTGATAAAAGTTTCTTCTAAACAACCCCACATTACGTTGGACGAGTTTAAAACGGTAATTTATTTACAATAAAATGATTGATAATAATTCGAAAATTACGTAAAATCAATATCACTACGTGAGTCATTCATAAAAACATGGCGTCGAACAGCTGACACCGGCGAAGTGTAACGCCACGTTCATTGCTTCGCATTACAATAAACAAACTAACAACCGAATGGACTGCAATAATTTCATACGATTAAGAAATTTTCATCCATGTTTAACACTTATCGTACGATTAGACCGATTCGTAAGCGAAATTTAAAGCGTTTCGAGTGCGGTAATTAAAATCATGCCAGAAAACATGTGATACAGAGTAAAACCCAGAGAAGGCGCAAGACAATGAAAGAATTAGGCTACTTAGTACTCACCTACAATATCCGCTTATATCATTTTGATCGTAATGCTGCGGCAAATCTTCGAATTTCAATTTTTCCTCGCCCCGGTCTAGTGTAGTCATTTTTTCTTTCAAAAAACAACTTTTTCAACGTAATTTTTCAATATTACAACCGCTTGATAAAATAATAAAACAGAATTATTCACATATAACCACTCCTACCGTCGGAACCACGACACTACTCAATTGATGTTTGGCGGGAACCGGGAACAGCTGTATACCACGCCGATCATACTATCGTAAGTTGTATACGTTCACCTTTTCGCACAAATCTACCGAATTATCTCGTAAAAGTTGATAAAATCGCGTAAATACGTTAAATTAATTCAATTCGACGCTCAAACTCGCGAAATCCTTCGAATATTGCACGATATTACGAAAAAACCGAGGAACTACGTTTTACACCACACAATCATCTGGTTAACAGCGCTACCATTGTATGTGGTATCACAAGCAGTGTTACCTCGATACGCGACAAAAACTATCACATGGCGTTATTCGCCAAAATTCCGTTGGAAATTCAAATTATCCAGAGCGTTTGTTCGTGTTTGACAAAACGAGTTGGATTTTTTCATTTTCAAAACTGAAATTAATTATTAAAGAGTACAATACAATGAACAAATAAACATAAGACGAATGAAAAATCGTTATTCGTCCGGTTATTCTTTTTCTTTCATTCTTTATCGTAATTACAATTAGCAAAATTGTATATTCTGTTTATTTTGTAAAATTTTATATAAAAACATGGGTTCATGGCTATAAAATACACGTGTCAGCGCTAATACTGCTACCAAGTTGATGTCGGTGAATATGGAAGTTGGAAAAAGCTTCACGTCGATGCTGCGAAATTCTTCTTCGTAATACTAGTGAAAGTTTTCATTATTTTACCATTATTACTGTAATAATTATTCATTATTGCAATTCAAGTTTCCATTTTCGCAATTATAAATTATATGTACATCTTATCGCGCACAAAAATAAGATAATTTAATTAATAGGTTAAACTTTAACTACACATCACATATCTTCTTTTACTTCGTACTGTTTTCATCGTGTAAATGCGGTCATTTCAGAAAAAGTTGACGTACGAAAACATCATCGGCGATAAAACCAGATTCATTCTTAGTCATGGTACAAGAAGAAAATACCGTAAAAAGGTTCTCGAATTAATACCCTGCTTATAGAAAATATCCAGCTAAAAAACTCAAGAAAAAGAAATACTCGAAATAAAAGTCGCAGAAAAGAAAACACATCCTTGTAAAAAGTACACATTACCAACTAAAACTGAGCACGATCTTGAAATAATAAAAAAAATTAAAATACCATTCTTCAAAAATACAAGATTCGATGGAATCGCGAATAAAAAATCAATGATAAAACGCCGACTTCAAACCCCCCATTTCATCTTTTCCATGCCCAATAATTAATTAATACGCTGTTCTTAGCTAATAATTATTACGCGTTTTTAAAAAATAAAGAAATAGCTTATCGTTAATTACGATTCCTATAATAACTTATTCTCTTTTTTTTTTTGTACACTTACGATAATATGAATTTTAGAATCTTTACTAATTAAATTCTTCAATTCGAAGAATCTCTGACTTATTTAAAACTTGGATAAACTAAAAAATGGGGAAAAAAAGAACTAAAACAAGAATTACTATACATCGTCATTGTATCTGAGAATGGTGACGATTTACCTTATAAAATAATAATTCGTATTTCGAGAAAGCATTCCTATAGTACCATTCGATCCATCGAGCTCACTATAATCTACTTTTTTCCTGCCATTTTTTTCTCATCTACGCACTCAAAAATACTGCGTATAAATATCATAAGACGGTTTTTAAAGATGGTTTATTACGTCTCTGAGCCGGATTCACCTTCATGATTAATTGATTGATTAAATTTTGTATCTTCAACGAAGGGCCCACTTTCATGCCGGCCAAACTGTGCACTTCTTCTTTACTCAGCTCGAGTAGTTTTCTGCCGTCGATTCCCTGTAACATTAGAATCAGGTTAGAGATCGTCTCATTGGCTTATATTTACATTTTACCGGATTACTTTTTTGATAAAAGCGTCGCAGTACGTAGCGCAGTCGTTTATTTTCAAAAATTCGGCTACGTCTTCGACACCCCACGTATCTGGTCGGACAGATATGGATTTGCTTTTGCAATCCGATAATCGAGGTATTATTTTGTTCTTATCTGGAGTACAATTATTTTGCTCCTAAAACGTTGTACAAAAATTACAAATTTGAACGGAAAATTGTAGTAAAATAACGAACGACGATATCTTACCACTAAAATGGTACTTTTGACATTTTTCTCTGTCGATGGAGAGGCGTTTTGTTGACTGGATGTTTGAGCATTTGATACCCACTCTTGTCGGTGGAATTTTTTCGGTTTCTGCTGCAGAAAATTTCTCTTATTAATTTTTTCCCTTTTTTTTTTACTTTCAAATACAACATGATCACTTTAAATTACCGTTTCGATTGTAGAGTCGTTAGAATTTTCCAAAGCGAAACTTTCAGATTCATTGTTAGGCACAGTATTTTCAAATTCTTCCGTTTTCAGCGCAATTTTGAGGCTTTCAGTTTTCGTCGGAGAAACTCCGGTGCCACTTTTAACGCGACGTTTACGAGATCCTCCTGTTCGATTACCTGAGCAGAAAAGTAGAGTAAATTATTCAAACATGTTTTAGAATGAGAATGTAAAAAAGGAGGAGGAATAATTATTATAATGCGACGTGTGTTCGAGAATTGATGCGTTTAGATGAAAATTATTTTGAATATACGCAAGAGTAACGAGCTGATTAGTGCTCGAGCACTTAGCCCAGCATGAAGCAAATCTCAACTCACCGCATGCCACTGGTTTGGATTCGCTGAACGGCGGTTCCAATTTATGAGATACTAATTCGCACCATCCGACTGGGTATATATCGCAACTGTTGCAATCTATCCATTGATCGAATTCCTTTTCCCATCCGTCAAAGTGTACTTTCAACAGTCGACCGACTACCCGAATAATTGTAGCAACACATACTAATCTAGGATTCATCAGATCGGCCGATTCTAACTTCATGCCGACTTCGAATCCGTGATCTGGTATGTCCTGTAACCAAACAATCCGACAGTACAATTAATAAGGTGATAGACGTTTCATGTTTGAGTTGAAATAATCGTCGTAATCACCTGGTTAAACAATTGTGCAGGCGCCGCGATACAACCAGTTTCTTGCAGATAGCGATTCCAGTCGAATGTAGATTTATTGTAATCTTTCGGAGGCATCAAAGCGATATCATTCGCAGCGCAAAATCCAGCTGGGAATATACAAGGCGAAGTCATATGATAGCAGAACCAATCTTCCGTTGATGGATGCTGATCGTTCCAGAAATCAACGCAAATCAATAAGTATCCTTCGTTGAGCACCTGCGAATAAAATCAATATATTTTTAAATCAATTTCAATCTCGATTCAAGAATAAGAGAATTAGCCCAGTGAAATAAACAAGTGATGATGCATTTTCAGTCAGCAAATATTTTTCGATTTCAAAATGTTCCTTTCGGTGTCCTAATTAATCACCGAAAAAGGCCCGACATCCCCCCCCCCAGGTAAATCACCCAAATGTTGATCCTGATACACGCTCTCTTCGTTTCAAGTTTATAACTCTTCAAAAATGCGTTCAAGTAAAAAAATTATTATAACTAAAAATAAAGTACATGAAATTTGCAACACAAAAGTTCATATTCATTTTTGTCGAGAAGTGAACGGATGCCACAGAAACGAACGTCGAAACATAGAAGATGAAAAAAAATGTAACATTTTGAAATAAAAACACCTTTGTTAGCTCAAAATACAATTTGGGCCACTTTTCAATTCCATTTCCATGCGTTAAATAAATGATACTAACTTCCATAATAGTCGCAACACATATATCAGCCAAATTTAAAGGATCTATGGCTTCCAATTTCATTCCCTTGCGAAAATACAAATTGTCTGGTAATGGAAATCGTTCAGGTAGGGCGAATAAATCAGCTGTCGAGTCGTCTTTCTCTCTTAAGCCTTTCATGATTCGATCTTGGTACTCAGCAGAGCAATCTAACCGTTGACCAATCCTCTTGGCCCAGCCAACAGGGTGAATAAGAGGAGAATCTTCATGGCACCAGAATACTAAACCAAGACAAAAAACACATGGTACTTGTGAAAATATCATCACTCGACTCGAAGGTGTTTTCTTATCAATTCTCAACTCACCATCAGCTACGTTCGGTTTCGAATCGTAATACCGTAATTGCAGCCTTTTACCGACTATTTTATCGATAGTTGCTACTTTGACTTGAGAAATACGATCTTTATCGACGACTTCTACCGTTAAGTCACATCTGAATCGAGATTTCATACTGTCGTGTACTTTGGAATAGAAATTAGACGGTAGAGTTCGAGCTCCAGTAAGTCGCCGTTTCAAGAATTCTTTCCAGTTCGAATATTTATCTTTAATGGCTAGAAAAAAAATAACAATAAAAAATAGCATCTTGAAGGCAAATAGAAGAACTACTGAGTCTTTAGCGTCGGGTTTGTACTTACATTTCGGAGGTATCAACGGTTTTCCTCGGATTGCGCACCATCCAACAGGGTGAACGGAAGACGAGCACAAGTTTACCCAAAAATCTTTACTTCCATCGCTTATGAAACCTTCATATCTCAGTAGAGCTTTATAGCCTAAAAAAAAGGGGGAAAAATTAATTTCAAATTCATTCATCTTTCAAATGTAATAATTACGCACCTTCGACACGTAGAACAGAAGCAATCCAAAACGAATTAGGGAATTCATCGCAGAAATCATAACTATCGGTGTTTTCCACTTCCACTTTCAAGCCTACATCTATATAATGCCATAAATCAGCCATAGGAGCCTACACGAACAGATGAGTGAAATATGAACGTCTGTACACAAATGAAACCAAGTTGAGCTGAATAGACCATCTTACGTGTTTGAAACAAGACGTAGGAGCAGCCTTAAAATAGGGATCAGTCAATTGCACACTCCAATCGTAACTGTACAACAAAGCGGGTCCTTTTTTCTCTACAGGAAACGGAGGCTCGTCCGGAGGTAAGATAAATACAGGCGGTAACTGAGATTCGGTTAAACTTTGTTGTGGTAATGAAGATGGCTGAGGTGTTGGTTGCGGAGCTACATACGATACTGGATTTGTAGTTGTTCCGGTGAAAGGAGTGGTTTGCTGGATAAGCTGAGGTGGCTGATTGTCCGGCGCAGATATCGATACCGGTGGTGGCGGTGCTAGTACGGGGGGTGCCTCCTGAGTAAAAACATACGTTTAAGGAATACTCTCGAGATGAACTATCTCATCATAAGACTTACATCTGACGACCATTGAGAGTTGGTAGGCGACTGCTCCATTTCTTGATTTCCACTTTCGTGTTCGTCCGAACCTCGAGCACAGGCCAAACTGCAGTAACGTCGCTCTCTCGTGTAGAACGCGTGTTTCACTCCAATAGCTCCACATTTTTTACATACAGCTGCAAGAAGTACCAAACGTAAACAAATCGAACTTAATCGAGGATTAATTTCATATCAAATAATAACCTCTTCCTTCTTTCTGAATGGGTATAACGTTTAGGTCGGTATCTCTCTGGTAGGCGATAGGAGTTTGTAATTTAAGCCCTGGGTGTTTGACTGGTTTGATTTTACGTGATCCTGGAGGTGCATTTTGAAGACCGGTTTGAGTCGAAGTATTTACAACCTTGTTAGAATTAGACGGATCTCCATCGAGCATCATTTCTTCTGGCATTCCGTTCACGTACCATCGAGAATCGTCTAAATCTTCCAGCATCATGAATCCTTCCATACCCTGTAAGAAAACTCCATCAATCACCGCATCTATAATAACATAAAAATTTGAGAAAATGCATACCATTTGATTTCGACATCTGATATCTTCTTCGCCTAAAGATTGAGAACTGGCATCGACGAAAAATCCGGAATCTACCGCTTGCTCCATCATCAAGTCGTTTGACTCGTTTTGCAGCAGCATATCGCCCATCCATACCATTCCAAAATCTGTACATAAATAAGATAAATTCTTCAATAAACCATGTGCAGTTTAGGCTCATGAACGTAACACGTCAAAAATAAACGGATTATTTAACCTCGCTACGAGATAAACACATTAAAGATAACATAATGTTGATAATCACCGGTGAGAAGCAAAACACAAGAAAAGAAGCTATAAACTAATTAACACAGCATGACCAATTCAACAGATCCTAACGGATTGAAAACCACCCTATGATTCTTCCAAGAACTTATCAACTTGAAAATGAACCCGCTATAACGTTATTACCATGGATAACACCTCGTGAAGAATTAAATCGTTAATTATAAGAACGAAATAACAAGCTTCTTTCAAGACAGTATCCGTTTATGTCGAATATCAATTGTACACAATGAAACTATCTTGAAATGTAAACTTAAAATAAACGTGTTTGATGGATTTCTATATTAGAACGAACCATATGTTACGATATATCAAATATCGTTTCTGATAAACACGCCGATTTGATATCCTTCGATTAGTTGAATTAGGCTGTAAAGTACCTGCAATCCGCTAATCCACCAAAACTTGGAAAACAACTTTATAATAACTTAATGCAAGATAAGATATGAAATAATATAAACATCGATTAATCGACCTTCTATCAATGCTACTTTTAATTACCTTCTCTCGTAGGTATTTCCATAATTACTATATTTTAGTAGTTCAGTTTCAACAATGTATTTTCCATTGTCAACGTACAAGTTATCATCCTTAGAATAAGGGTTCTCGACGAACTTATAATTCGATCGAACACACACGTTACTTGCCAAACGAACTTATTAACGTTATAATGAAGCGCTCGAAATTGAAAATAAGCACAGGAAAGTTCGAAAAACTAGCGACAACTTTGTTTTATCTTATTATTGTGACCAAAGTACCCTTTTCTTGTTTTCAGTTTCAGAAAATTCGTTGTTAGCTTGCTCGCCGCTCTTCAAGCCTTTGTGCAACTTTCGCCAACGAGTTGTGCGAAAAAAAAGGCAACTTTTTATGGATAGTGTTGCAACATAACTGGAAGACACTTCAAGTCAAAAAACAAATTAGTTAGGTAATCTAAGTAGGTATGAGTAAATTGGTAATTTCAATGTAATTTACCGACCATTATTACCAAACTTTTTGAATTTTTTAGATCATTTACTTTTCTCTCTTTTTGATGGCAGTTTTGAAAAATAATGAACATTAAAATTTTTGTTTTCAAAATTCAAACAACATAACTGCAAGGAGTTTAATAAAATTAGAGATCAAACATCGTACCAGGACCTTGTTAAAGTTGGTGTACCTAAAAGAAATTTTCTTCGAAAATGAAAAGACACGAATATGACATATGACACGAAGAAAAGAATTATAAACATCTAATAGTGGTAGTGTCGAGCGATAGCGTCATGTCATCTTTGTATCATGATGATGATTTTCTACGAATCTTGGTTCATTTTTTGTTAGTTAATTAGTTTCTATGTATTTGGAAATTCATTTTAAAGCATGCCTCATGAAACCACCCACAACTGCTTATCTCTAGCCAATTTTGAACAATAACAAAAAAGTGTTTGATTTATCTAAAACACGACGGGCATGGCCAACAACCTGACTGTAGATAGAGCTACACCATAGCTACACCCAAAATTTCAAAAGTGAAATCAACATGAACCACACTCTACCACCCTAGAATATTTAGAAAATTCAAAAAATGGATACAAACATTATTCATATTTCATATCATTTCAAAAAAATCTATGTTAACGTTAACATGGATATGTTTTTTCCGCTGGGGGTAATTCCAAAATCCCGCGAGACGCTAATCTGCGAGGAG
>FIZV01030106.1:0-10022 GCA_900050545.1 Trionymus perrisii | reverse complement strand
CTACCCTAGAGCAATGTGTTTCAACATGCCAAGAGCCAAGTTTTTTTTGACTTATACACTTAATAGATGTGACGCTTCACATTGTCAAAAAATTCTCGTTACGGAATTTTCACAGCGATGAGGAGTTTTCTGAACAAAAAATTTCCCCTTCGTCAAATAAATCTTCCATTAAAAAAAAAATCAATTAAATCACTTCGAAAAAAATATCCTTGAAGAAAATATCTTTCAGCAACAAGATCCTTTCAGGAAGGAAATGTAAGCAAAAAATATTTTCACCAATAAAAAAAAATGTAAAAACCTTTGAAAAACTACCTATAGATAAAAAATCCAAAAAATTCTTGTCAGTGTCAAAAAAATCCTATTTGAGAATATCCTCCTTGAAAATTTTTCTTGAAGAGATTTTCAGTAAAAACAGCAACAACAACAAAATAATGTAAAAGTATTCTCATTTTCACTTTGTCCAAAAAATCATTCCCAAGCCTTCTACAAAAAAAAATCCAAGCAAAAATCTTCTTTAAAAATTTTTTTCAAAAAATAAAATGATGATATTTTTGAAAAATAATTCTTTCTGGCAAAAAATCTTCTTAAAAAACAAATCTCTCAAATCCTTTTAGCAAAAAAAAAAAAAAAAATCATAAGCAAATATTCTTTAGAAAAAAATCTCTCGTTCTCATTGCCAAAAAATCCTCTTTGAGAAAAATCCTATAAGTAAAAAAATAATTTAAAAGCAATCTTCGGAGAAATAATCATTCATCCAAAAGACACTTTCAAGGAAGAAATCTATGGAAGAAGTTCTCTGTGAAAAATCTTTGTCAAAGAAAAATCTTTGTTCAAAAAAATCATTGTAGAAAAAAAAACACTCATACAGAAAAAACAGTGTTCAGTAAAAAGATCATTTCAAGAGGAAAAATTCTCTCATTTAAATAAGTCACCTTGGAGAAAAATCCTTTCTGAAAAAATTATTTCAAAAAAACCTTTAAGGAAGAAATGTTTTATCAGAAGGGGGGGGGATCTCAGTAAGAAATACATTACATACCCTTTGAAAAACCCATCAGGGAAAAATATAGCGAAGAATTTTCACAACAAAAATTTTTTCCGTTGTAAAAATTATCGATATGATTAGAAAAGCTGGCTTTCAGTAAAAAAAAAGATCATTTCAAGAGAAAAAAGGCTCCAGACAAAAAATCTTGTCAGCAAAAACCACCTTCTTTATAGCCAGCAAATTTCGGAAGGGAAAACAAAGAGAAAATCTTCTTCGCGAAGAAATCCTTGGAAAATTGTTTTTGTGAAGCAAAACATATTTTTTGGTGAAAATCTATCCTCTTGAAAATAAATCTATTGAGGGAAAATTTTCGTACCCATGTAATGTGATATTGGCGAGTAGTCTGCTTACAATTTTTCACCTGTACTCAACAAAGCCTCCATAGAAATGCACTCCATGGCCAACTTCTTCTTCGATGACGAAAAGGCCATACGATACAGGATATGCAATCTTCTTATCGATCCTTAGGTAATGGACACGGTTTAAATGTACGAGGCGCCTGAACCGTAAAAAAGTGCACAAAACCTAAACCACAAAGCCGCGTGTAGCGGTCTTTATTTAAAGAAATGAGTAATGTATGGCGGCTGTCTGATAATCGGACGAGCCACACGGCGCCTAAATAATTTCACCATTGCTACCTACTTGTTTATTGAGTAAACAGATGCGCCAAATTAACCGATATCTAGTCACCAGTCAATGAGAAAAAGTTTCAAGACACGCACTGAGACATCCAAGTGTTGAAAATTTTTACGACTGCGTCCCATCCGATATACATATATAATACCACACCATCGACACCTCAATACACCATAGCGATTTAATTTGTCTTACAAGCGCAGGTTAGAAGCACACGCGTTGATTTGCATTTTATGTATTAATAACGACGCCACCTTATACTCTTGTGACTTTTTCACACATCGTTTAATATCTCGAATAACACTAATGCGCCAAATGATCGCGAAATTTGCGTCCGGCGTTGTTGAAAAATGCAAAAAGCTCCGCATATGTAGGAGTTAATCGTGAATATGGATATCGTTTGCAAACAATAGCGCTATTAATCTTATAACTATATTGCTACGCCTTATGAAGAAATACCATTTCAAATGTTTGCATTTTTCTTCTTCGTCGATAAATTAACGTCTTCATTAAACGTTCATTTAAGCCATTAACGCAGCCACTTATATAATATACCGACTCGAGTGTGTAATCCTTTTTATATTTTAACCATAGCTGTATTTTTAAATCTGGCTTCTTGCGCCGCCACCGTCGTAAAATATTCCAAGGAGATCGGTCGCATACTTCGTAGGTTAAGGATAGTACGTCTTCCATTGTTTAAATTTTCTGCAATCTGTTCTTTGCATTAGAATATCACTCATGACTTTCTATTCATTTTATAGACGACTTCATTGATAGATTACAATAAACATATGTGCAGAAGTAGATACCTAATTAATCCCAAGTCTTGCCCACAGATCACCAGTCACCTAATTCGAAAAAATTACGCCCAACAGTCGCCTACTGTCACAGACTACTCGACCGACCCAGCGCACAAATTGTCATAAAATCTGCACTATCTTGCGAGCACTCTGGCCATTAAAACATTATACAAGTTAATCGAATATCAATCTAAAAATCTCAATAAAACACCCACCATGAGAAATCTTACGTGGATAAACCCGTTACTTAAAAATCAATAGGTACATATCAAATTTTTTCTTTCCTTTCGCTACAGTTGTGACATCTGAATCGTAGCCAAAATCATTATCAAAACGTAGAATCCAATCAGAACGATAAAATTATAATAAAATTCTTAAAAATATCCACTCCGGTTGCTCTCCCCTCTTCTCATGAAGTACGGCAATCCGTGTACGTTTAAAGAAGACCATCATTTATACGGGTTCGTTGGATTTTTATACGAAAAAGAAGTAAGGAAAAAAAAACATCTATTAAAAACAACCGCGATTACAATGAAAACCGAATTCGTATTGATGAGAAATTGAAATCCACAATCAAACTCCACATTCTTTCATAGTAATTCGATTCAATGTACCCATGAAAGAATGAAACTAAAAAGAAAAAAATAATGATATAATAAATAAATAAGTGAATAAATAAAAAAAAAGATCCGAACACACAAAAAAAAAAAACTTCAAAATATCTAACGCGCATTCCAATAAAGAATGTGATTGTTATCTATAAGATCGAAGGGTCCGAGCCATTCCCATTCGAAAAAATCCAGAATTAAAAAGACACTCAACACTTTGCAACCAATTCAAGCGAAATGATTTTTCAACCTACGATTTAGTACCTAGGTATTTCATTCGTAAATTTGGTCCAGTAGCCTGCTAAAATAAGGAAATTAAATTATATTTTGGGCACCAAAAAGTCCCAAAACATCACCCCTTCGGAAAGTTCCTCAAGTGTGAGCCTAAAGTGACCCCATCGCCGATTTTTCGTTTAGAACTCTTCAAATATGCGTTTAAACAAAAAAGTTATCATAACTACAATTAAACTACATAAGATCTCCAACCAAAAAGTTCTCATTAATTTTTTTCGAGAAGTGAACGGGTGGCGCAAAAACGAGCCTCAAAATATAAACACATAGCCCAGTAATTAGACCAAAAATGGAGCAAATTGCATTTTGGGTCACATGACTTTTTTTGGTTTTAAAATGTTTTTTTCGGTGTTCTGATTAATCGCCAAAAATTTCTTTTATCTCATACCTTTTAAAGTCTTCCCAATATGGACTCAGTTACTCCCTCGTTTTTTTTCGCTTATAACTCTTCAAATATTGTTTTGAACCGAAAAATTGCCTCAACTAAAATTAATGTAGGTACTAGATAAAATTTGTAACAAAAAATGTTATTGTATATTTTTTTCGAGAAGTGTACAGGTGGTACAAAATCAAGTGTCAAAAAATATAGGGAAGAAAAATAAAGACCCCCCCCCCACCGCGAATACCATAAAATTTTGAAAGGGCTGATCATATTCGAATGAGACCACATCACTGACTCCAAACTGTCCTCACCCGCTCTTGGCTCCTAAACTTCTAAAATGTGGGCACGAATGAATTTCCCTTTTTGAAAAATATTTTCGGAAGTGTCCTTACTCAAAAAAAAGTTTAAATAAACTTTAAAATACGTGAAGTTTTGTACAAAACCGTTTCACTTATTTTATTCTCACAAATTGGAGGTGGCATTGTATATTATTTATGGAAGGGGGATTCTTCATTTCTTTCACTCTGCATATTTTGACGTTCTTTTTGGGCCATCCGTTCACTTTTCGAAAAAAAATGAATACATATGCATAACCTTTTTCGTTGCAAATTTCATGATCTTTAACTATTGTCTATTGCAATTATATTGGGATGCCTATCTTTGAAATCGAAGGAGTTACGACAACAAGAAATTTCTGTCAGAAGTATTGTCTACGTTTATTATCATGGTGCATTTTTGAGGAAAATTCTGGCAAAACAGTACGTTTAACAGATGTAACTTCTTGAGACGAACAGAAAAAAAATGTGAAGAATTTGCCTATCTTTGAAAATAAAGGCGCTATTAAAGCATTGAAAATCAGTATTTTCGAAGTTCAAGGCTCCGTAGCGCCTTCATTTTCAAAGATAGACCGATTTTCAACATAACTGGTTTTGCTCCTCTCAACGAGTTACACATGTTTCATGAATTTGTATTGACAAAATTTTGAATTTTTGGAAACCATACTGCCCCTTCAAAATCGAGATAGGCAGCTTATTATACAAATGTTTTTTGTTTGTCTATTCGAGTTGCGCATCGGTTGAACTATTGCATACGATTCATGGGACACCCTGTATGTATACAACATTCATTTTTTGGGGGCACTGTTTATGCACTTAGTGATTGCCGTTTTCGGCCATCCCTTAACTTGTAGGAAATGAATTAAGCAATTTTATAGGAAATTTTACGTACTTTTATTTGAACTTTTTTTCTAGTTGGGGCACGGCCAATGTGTTATTGGCATTTTTTAAAAAGGAGGATTCACACTTGCCAACATTTTGGACACTTTGGCGGAGAGGAGGGGTGAAGGGTTTTTGGAGTCTACAATGTATGTAGGTAGTGTATAAGTTATTCAGGGAATGAGGGCAATATTCATTTATTCCATCCTGTATATTTTGACGCGTTTTTTGCGCCGCACTCTATTTTTTTGAAAAAATGAATAGAACCCATTTTGTTGCAAATTTTATCTATTTTAATTTTTGTCATAATATTTTTTTTGTTTAAACGAATATTTGAAGAGTTACAAACGAAAAACATTGATGGGTCAGGTGTTTCTTTCGGTCCACATTTTGAGGACCACGCAAGGGATGTGGTTCGAGGATTTTTTAGTTGATGGGTGATGGTTTATCAGGACACCAAAATGAACATTTTAAGATTGAAAAAATTTTCGATGACCCAAAATGCAATTGGCTCCATTTTTATGGTATAATTTCACTGGGCCTTGGGCTTAAATCATGGAGAATAGGTGATTCGTCCTCTCTGAAATGTTTAAAATGTATTTTTTCAAGAATGTAATTTTTTCGTAGGTACCTACTAATCAATCTCGCAGAATTCAATACCTTGACAAAAATCGCAGATTTCTATGAATAATAAACAATAAAGTTAATTCAATATTGAATTTACATTGGGAACGAATAAACAAAAATGGCATTATTCTTCCTCTTTTTGCTTTCGAAAAAAAGCAAACAAACTAAATTATGAAGAAAACCATAACAATAAATATTCTTTATCTAAAGGTAGGTAAACCAAACACCAAACATAAGATTGACTTATCGAGTTACTTCTTTCACCTAAATTTGTTATTAAATGCGAACGTTTGCTGGTTATTTACAAAGAAATACCGCTTGTTTGGATTAATTAAAAATTGAGCAATAAATAAAAGCATAGGTAAAAATGTTTGACTATAAGTATCAATTTTCAGTTGTTTTTTTTTTGGAATATTTCCATAAATACGGATCGATTTTCGGAGCAACTGGCGATAATGAAATTAACCAATCAGATGAAAGATAAGAAAAATTGTCAAGTGTCACTTGAACTGTTCGGCACGACTTCAGACGTATACCTATACTCGTATACGTAGTAACTTTAATCAATAGCTGATTTCTAGTATTTATTCGTTCGAATTTATTTTTCTATTCGATTTTTTTTCCTCTACACGTTCGTTTTAAAAAGGTATATTTTTTTCTTACGTGTCTCGTAGGTAGGTACTCAGTTATATATGTGATTCGACAAAGGACGCAGACAGATTTGTGTAGATAGGTATACCTAAGCTGGAAACAGATTCAGAATCTAGGATGGTTAATTTTTGCATTTAGATTTTCAATCACGTCACGTGCTTTGATTAAACGAAACCGCATCCCTTTCGAGATATTACCGCCTATAGCGAGAGCATCGCGAGAAAAACAGCAATTATCGTACATCTACGACTGCGCATGGCCGAGATTACCCACGAATTAAAAAATTCCTCGAGTCGAGGCGTGGTATTAAAAATTCGACTCCATTAACTAACCTATGTCACCTAGTGACTTAGTCTCGATGGTATTGCTTCGTCTCGCTGAAAACCATCATCTCGTCGATGAAATACAATAGAATGATAGTGTACCCAACAAAGAGAAAAATTCCACTCGACGGTATGGATAAACGTAATGTGATAATTTTTTAAAAATTCGCCTGAAATACCGTTACGTAAAATCATATACCTCTAGCTCGATCCTCATCTGGATTATTGTTTCGGATTTGATCTGATGTGCTAAAAACGTACACCTCTGTAATAATCGTATCGAATAAAAAGACTGAAAAAGTCCACGCAACGACCACCCTGCTAAACGCACCTCCCGACATGTTTCATATTCATGCACGAGCATATACGCATAAATCATAACCAATTAACAGGTAACTGACCGCGGCATTGATAAATGTACATTTAAATTAAATTAACTCGTATCATTAATTACGAATAGACTGAAATCATTTCTCGATTGTGCAGGGTCTCGTCATGATACGAATACATTGAATCAACGTTACTATGTGGTTTAGATGACTGATCCTAAATTGTACGCGATTATCTATTGTCCATTTTTCATTACATGCGTGTCTCCGTCCACTCTTCCTCCCGCCCTAGATCGGCATCTTCGTGAAAAATATGATTTAAACGAGCGGAAAACTTAACACTTGATATATTTGTCGGCATAACATGTGAAGTGCATGAATGTTTTTTTCATCGTACATACCATGCTTGAAACTCCATTGTAGACGTAGGTAGCAAGAATCTATAAATGAAACTATTTTATAAAAATGATTTCTTTGTTGGTCTTTGTGAGATTTTTGAGGCAGTTTTTAATATATAAACTGCGTAATTCCAGCTTTTAAGGGAATAGGAAATTTCATAAAATTTGAAAAAAATAATAAGATAGCAAAATGCCCAGCAATTGATGATTTGGTAAGAATTTTTTATACTAATATTTCTTGATGGTTAGGTTTTTACCATTTTTCTGTACCAGGAAAAACACATAAAAAATATTGAATCGTATTTTGGAACTGAATCCATCTCCAAAAAAATTTAATTAGCTTTCCATTTATGGCTCGTCCCTCAAAAACATTTTATAATTTTAAAAATGTTCAAAGTGATAAAAAACCAAAAATATCACTTTTAACTTTTTGTAAAGTTCCTTCATTTAATTGTAAGAAATGTTGCAGAAATTTCAATTTAGGTTCACCTATTTCTAAAAAAAATAAGAGATTTTTTCCCAAAAAATTCAAGATTTTTTTTCAATTTTCAAAATCATTGAGACAAGAAATCAATTTTTTTTCTTCAAAAAAATCAGAAATATCTTTACTTCAAACAATTGAAAAATTTTATTTTCCCAAGAAATTGAGTTTTTTCTTCGAAAAAAATGAAACATCATTTTTTAAATGGAGACTAATTGAGATTTTTTTCTTAAAAAAAAAAAATTAAGCGATTATTTTCTTTCAAAAAATTGAGAGATGGATAGACTTTTTTAGTTTTTTTTTTCATCGAAAATTGTAAATCTAAAAATTAAGATTTTTTTAGGTACCTAGAGAAAAATTTTCAACTTCAAAAAAATTGAGAGATTTTTTTCTTTCAAAGAATTTTGTGAATTCTCCCTCCCTCTTCCCCAATAAGAAAAATTAGGTTTTTTCCCTATGAAAATGAGATATTTTTTCTCTTTAATTAAAGTGATATGTATTTTCTCTGCGGAAAAATTAAGGTTATTTAGGTCCAAAAAATTGAAAAAGAATTCTTCAAAACAATTCAGTGATTTCCTCCTAAAAATTGAGACTTTTGATAATTTTTAGGAGTATTTTCTTTCAGTTTTTTTTTTTTCATCAAAAAATTAATCGAGAAATATTTTTACTCTAAAAAATTACTCCTAATTTCTTTATTCCAAAATTTTCTCCTGGAAAACATGAAAATTGAATGGATAGAGCCACGCAGAAAAAATATAAAATTTTGACAATTTGAAATTAAAAATCAGAAATGTGCTGAAAATTGCAAAAAAAAGTGAAAAATAAAAAAAGGAAAATAGATAAATGAAAGTGGCGTACCCAGAAAATGTTCAAGAGGGGGGGGGCAGGGTTGGGCAAAATCCGGGACAAAATGATTTCAAATCCCAAATCCGAAATCCCCTAAAATGGGTTTCAACTCCAAAATCCAAAGTCCAAAATCCAAAATTTAGGTGAAAACAGATATGCCGCGTTGGCCCCTGACCGTGACCGTGATACCTGAACCCAAAGCCTGAACAGTGAACACTGATAACCGTGTCGAGTAACGAAAATTTCTGGATTTTAAAATAAAGGATTTTGGAGAGAAAGGATTTCAAATCCAAAATCCGGATTTTGAGGATTTTTGGATTTTAAATCCAAAAAGATTTAAATCCTGCCCCATCCAGATATTATGCCTGTGTTTGTGTAGGAGATGTGTGACGGGCATTGGACACCTACCAAAGTTTACTAGATCTATCCTCTTTCTTCATGGAAACAAGTTGTTAATTTTGACATTGAAACTCGCCTTTTGTTATTCTCGTATGACTACACTTTTGCGGAAATTACACTTTGGAAGATTTTTCTATAAATTAAGATACATAGTTAGGTACACTTTACGTTCTTGGGCGGTATAGCGCTATTGAGCACAATTGATATAACAATTGATTTTTCATGGATGTATTTCTGGTAACGTACATATGACGCATCATTTATACACTTTCATGAGATAATAGCTAGATGTACCCATACCTATTACCTACAAATTTTTATATAATGTCAGAGATGTAATAGAACTATGATTAATTATTTTAAAGGATAAAGATTACAAAGTGAGATGAAAAGTCTTATTATGCTAAATGTAATCTACTTGGAAAATCAAATAGGTTTATACCTATTTACCTATTGGCAAAATTGTACTGACCAGGCATCTACGTATCTTTGGAATTTATCGAATAGGTATTTTGAATCGTGTATTGTAATGGATTTTAAAGCACTGAAAAAATGTATAAGTACATAGGTTAGGTACAAATGTGTGTGCTATCTCATTCATTAGTAAACTTATCACGATGGAGTTATAACAATGCAAGGAAAGAAGGAATGAATGGTACTGATTCGTTTCAATCTTCGAATCTTATTAATTACTATCATTCTCATTACTTTTCAATTATTTTTGATAATTTTGTAATTTTTTGAGTTGTTGAGAAATTCGTTTACTTTAGCTCAATTTTGATTTTTCACCCATTTGTTTTGGTGGGTTTCAATTCTTTTGAATGAATACGTTTTGATCAAAAAAACATGCAAACGTCCATGCTTTTGAACAGAATAATTTTTGAAAAAATGTTAATTAATTTTTCAAAAAATTAGATAAATATTGATCATATTTTTGTAAAATTAGAGCATTATTTTTAACAAAATTTAGAAATAAAAAAAAATTTTTCAATTCT
>FIZV01030096.1:0-16178 GCA_900050545.1 Trionymus perrisii | reverse complement strand
GCGAATCTGCGCCAATTCTTACTGATAACGCGATGGCGGCCATATTGTGACGTCACACTGAAAATCGTCTATACTCTTGCGTTATAGCTGAGCCGTTTGGGATTCTTGGTGCGAAAGATGATGACCCAATAAGAAATATTACTTATTAGGTGATAATGCCAACACAAATGAGGCAGGAGGGAATGCTCGGGGTTCTAAAGTCACAAAATGCCCCATCTCACAAAAACTTTGATGTAAGTATAGGTAGTAAAACACAGTACACAGTACACCATGGAACATAATCGTAAGCAGAATGCTGAATAAATAAATTTATTCCGAAGCATGATTATTATTTACATTTCGATGCTACCTCTAAAATCATCTGAATGCTGGAATAATTTAGATGAAGACGAGCACTCAAAAATTCGAAACTAATTATTATTTCAACTCTCAAGACGGTGTGATCATGTTTCAATCTTGAGTTGTCTGCGAGAAAAATATTTGAATAGTGGTAAATATTTCATTATTATTATTCACAAAATTAATTTTAATTTTTTAAATTTGTAACGGTAACGTCCGTTATTTCGCCAGTTTTGAATTTTGCTACGAACACGAAGTAACACAACTCCTATCATGACCTGGTGCGGTGGTTATTTGTTTTTGATCTAATTTTAGTTCTTGAAAATTCCGTTTCCAAATGAGCAGCACCAACATTTTATTATTTTTAACCGGGCTGCTATCTCCATCTAGGTACTCCTTGGCAATGTGCTAGAAAAATTTGATAATGGAAATATCGAAATGTTACTACAACGGTGCCGCTCGCGTAATTAATTCCACTTTTTTTATTAATTAAGACAAACTAATATTCGTAAAATGATGTGATATTACCTTAACTAGAAAAATGTATCGATTACTGAAAGTAGCCTCGCTACATGTAAATGGTTCTAGATTACCTAAACTGAAGTTCAATCAAGCTTCCTTGTTTCCTTGCAGCTTATGCAATCGAGATGTGATATTATCCGGTGAGTTACATTATTCCTTTTCATAATAAATTGCGCATTTTAAACGTGTGTTTTGACCATGTTATACAGGTAACCCTCATACCACCCAACAGTTCTTCAGCAGGACCTTGTCTACATCCGAATTGGCAACTTTACGTGCTATTATGAAAAAACGAAAGAAAAACAAGAAATCTAAGAAAAAATACGCTGAATTAGTTCAAGGTACGTAGACAAAGCTTAATTCAATCCTATCTTACGTCAGCTTGAAACTTGTCTTTAATTATGACAATTTTTGTTCATAGTAAACGAAGATAGTAGCAAATTAACCACCGCAGTGGTTAAAAATCTGACACCGCGCCAAATATCTAAAATAACCGAGCAACAGGATTCTTCGTTGGAAAGTCTACACAGCGTTGTAAAACCGATCGCCGCTTCTCCGGAACCTAAAATAAATTGTAAACCTGCCGTCGAAAATCCTGCAAAACAACCGGAAGAATGTTCCAAGCTGCTCAATCAAGTTAATTTACTTCCTGTAAACGATAATTTTTTCCAGCGAGAGATAGAAAGGGAACTAGAATGGGAGCTGATTCAAAGAAATAAGGAAAATGTCGAGATGATACAAGAAACCAATTTTGCCGAGGACGACTCTCTTAAGTCTAAAAAAGATCAATTATCAAGTTCGGAGGTTCTCGAAAATTTAAAATCTAGAATTAAAAAGTACGTAAATTGGGTTTGTTAATGTCTTCTTTTTAGAAATTCAATTTATATCAACTTCATTCGTAAATTTTGTTCAGTAAAAGGAAAAAACCCGATCCGGAGGCAGCCCAGAAGAATAAAGCGATGCTCGATAAAGAGAAACAGTTTATAATCGATAAATTCAACACAAATTTGACCTCGTTTATTGATCTATGCGTATGTGCTGCTGATAACGGATAATTTTTATCGATAGTGAAATGATTTTAATTCGGGTTTGTTTTCCAGGTGCATTGTGAATATTTGAATATCGGTTTCGGTACCTTGAGTCGATACACCAATAAAACCACGAAAGGAAAAATATTTCAAGTTAGGAGTGCTCGTCCTTTCAACTCGCTTATGCACGGATATGCTAAAAAAGTACACACCGAAGCTACCTCATCGAATAATTGGTTGCCCAAACATTATTTTTAACGATGTTATTCTTCCAGGGAAATGTAGAAAAGGTACTAGAACTTCTGCGACTGATGAGACCTTGCGGCGTTAGTCCAAATCCTCAATCATACGCAGCCGCATTTGAAGTTTTGGGAAGATTATCAGAAGACGAAAATAGTACTGAAAAGTTAACGTCTTTGCATCAAGATATGAACAGCAAAGTAAGCAATACCGAGAGATCAATTAACTGGAATGGACCCAGCTGATTTAATTTTTATCGCAGGGGTTCGACTTTCAAGATCTTTTCGATCACTGTACATACGTCGGTGATCAAAGAGAACAGATTTTGAAGGCCATTCGACGAATAGAACCAGAATTCATTCCACATTATCACCCTCCAGTTTTACATTACAATTGTGGGTTATTAAACGAACTGAACAAAGCGGTAAATAACGATTCAATTTCAAGTTAATAAATTAGTAAAACAACGAAACAGTGGCGTAATTTGGTTAATTTTACAGTCCGGTAAAAAATACCAGTCTCCTTGTCGAACAGTGTTAGAATACGAGCAAATGGAGAAATTTATAGATGAGCAACTTAAAACCGAATTAACGTCTCCGGTCAAGATAAAATCAGTCATGGCTCTTACCGAAGTTACCGACGAAGTTAAACGATATGTAAGTTTCATAATATAAAAAATTTCTCCTTTTGATTTAATTTACCAAGATTTTTGAATTTTTTTCTTGTTTTGCATTCGATAGAGAGTACGATGGCGCGAGTTGGAAGACATGTGGAGAATGTCGATTCGAGAAGCTTTACAGAGAGATCTCGAAATGATGAAAATGCAACAGAATACCACTAAATCGTGCTACAGTATTAATATTTATCCCTATCTGAAGGCGCTGACGGACGAACAATACGTTGATATTATTTTACAAGTGAGATATGGTTTATAAAACTCTTCACAAAATTGCAGTTCGACGAATGAGGTCAATTTATGCAGCAGGACTACCCTCCTGTGAAAATTATCTAACCATGTTGTCTATTTTGCAGGAAATCCGGCGACTGGTTCAAGGTTCGGAGACGTCTAGCCCTAATTTGAGATTATTAGAAAGACAACTCGGTCATCAAATCAGATTGAAGTAAGATTTGATTCGATTATTAAAAAAAGAAAGTAGATGGACTGGATTTTAATTTATTTGCCCTTTAATTAGGTATCAAGTCAAACATAGGCAATTACACGGTGTAATGGATAAAATGAAAAAAGTCTATAAAAGCTATTGCCAATGGTACCTGAATCCTGAATCGAATCCGTCTTCTATGAATACGAGACAACAGTGGCAAAACTTAGTGCATAGTTATGCTTCTGACGGAGCTTCACTGGTAAGTTCCGTAGACTAGACATTAATTTCTCACAATTTACGATAAAAATTGAACGAACCGGGTACTAATTGAAATTTATCATTTTTTTAGGACGATAAAGAAGAACTGTGGCCACCGGGAGTAGTCCAAAAAGTTGGAAATTTCCTCTATAACATCATTATCAAAGATATTAAAATGGATGTGCATTGTTTCAAGCCAAATACCACTCCGTAAGTTTTACACTCTGCTTTCCCCTCCTGCTATGAATTTTTTCGACTTGTGTGTTAATTTTCAAATGAACATTATAACGAATCGATTTGTCGCAGCGAATACCTGCCCGCATTCTACTCCCTATTCCGGTACCAAGGACGTATGCTATACGAGGAACTAAAACCACACCCTCAGCTGGTTCGTTTATACAAAGAAACCGTCAGCGATGATTTATATTTCGACGTAAACCTACTGCCAATGGTGTCACCGCCAGTACCTTGGACATCTGTCAAAACCGGAGGATACGTTATCGCCAAAGCCGATTTCATTCGGTAATTTATCCACACCTTTGAACCCACGATTTGAATTTGCAACGCTCTAACGACATTTATGCTTGATTTGCAGACTCCACTACGGTATGTCTTCCAAGGTAGTGGAAGATGCTGCTCCGCAACGATTATACCCTGTATTCGACTCGCTGAACCAGCTCACATCGATTCCATGGCGAATCAACGAAAATGTACTCGATGTAGTCTTGGAAGTGTTTCGAAAAGGAGGCTCTACCAGATTGGATATTCCTCTGCACGCATCCTCGTTCGTGGTTACCGATTTATCCTTCGATCCGAACCAGAAATCGTTGACATATCACCAAAGAATGTTACAGAATCGACGTAAAGCTGAAATGTTCGGTCTATGGTGCGAAGCTCTATATAGATTATCGCTAGCCAATCATGTATGTATAAAAATTCCACAAAGAGGCGAGAATAGATGGACGGATTCAATGATCTAATTATCGGCTTTCGGTTGCAGTTCCGCAAACGAGTATTTTGGTTGCCACATAATATAGATTTCAGAGGCAGGGTGTATCCGGTGCCTCCGCATTTGACTCATTTGGGTAACGATATGGCTAGATCGTTGTTGGTATTCGCAAAAGGCGAGAAACTCGGCCCAAAAGGATTGGATTGGTTGAAAGTAAGCTAATAGCCAGCCTTGTTTTTTTCTCACCTTGGCAATTAATTTATTTATTGCCTGCCTAGATCCACTGCATCAATTTGACCGGACTGAAGAAACGCGAACCAGCATCGGAACGTCTCCGTTACGCCAATGAAATCCTCCCCGACATGCTGGACTCGGCTGAGAAGCCATTGACCGGTAAAATGTGGTGGGCAGAATCCGAAGAGCAATGGCAGACGTTAGCCTGTTGCATGGAAATAAGAAACGCCATCGAAAGCGGCGATCCTGAGAACTACGTTAGTCATTTCCCAATCCATCAAGACGGCTCATGCAACGGTCTCCAGCATTATGCGGCTCTCGGTAGAGACCAAGCTGGTGCCGAGAGTGTCAACCTGACTCCCAGCGAAACACCCCAAGATGTGTACAGTTGCGTTGTCAGTTTGGTAGGTTTAGCGTCTCGTCCAGCGGTCGTTTCGGTGAGGCCAATTTATCGTAACGAACGTATTGATCTTCTGTGTAGGTCGAGCGGGAACGAATCAGAGACGCTGAAGCAGGATCAGATATAGCCAAAGCTCTCGAGGGGTTCATTAAACGTAAAGTCATCAAGCAGACTATTATGACGACTGTGTACGGCGTGACGAGATTCGGTGCAAAACTGCAAATCGCCAAACAGCTCAAAGGTGAGAAGAGCCCAGTTCTTGATTGTACCTCATCTTGAATTTGATGTGAATTAATTTTCGCTAATTTTTTAATGTTTTCCCCCAGATATCGACGATTTTCCAAAAGAATTGGTTTGGAGTGCGTCGTCTTATCTGACTTCGAAGACTTTTCACTGTTTGCAAGAAATGTTCACCTCGTCACGAGAAATCCAGGTGAGTTCATCGACCTCAGAGTTCAAGTTATTTTTCAACGAATGATTTTGATTTCATTGAAAAATTTAATCGACACAGCTTCAGTGCAAAAATCATATTACGTCATTGAAGAACGACTGTTTTAAAATGTGTATAATTATTTTGAACAATTTTTCAGAACTGGTTTACCGAATGCGCCAAATTTATTTCGAGCTTATGTGGCCAAAATGTCGAATGGCAGACTCCGCTCGGATTACCGGTCATGCAGCCTTACTACAAAACAAAGGTTTCCAATTTATTGAACGATAAAAACGGACAATTGAATAAAATCAGCTTGGAAGTTATTTTGTACGTAACAGAAATCACGTTACGAGTTTACCTTCCATTCTTTATTACCATACAATTTTATTTTTTTATTTTTTAAAATAGAAAACCAAACACCATAAAGCAGAAGAACGCATTTCCGCCGAATTTCGTCCATTCGTTGGATTCTAGTCATATGATGCTTACTTCATTATTCTGCGAACGAGAAGGTATCACCTTTGTCTCGGTCCACGATTGTTTTTGGACTCATCCTTGTACCGTCGATACGATGAACCTGGTAAGCTCCCTGCGGATGTTTTGATCACGTGATCAGCAGTCACTGAATCTTCGGATTAAGATAAATTAGTCAAAAACTTACCCGCATGTTGTTTCATTTCGCAGATTTGTCGCAAGCAATTTGTAGCTTTGCATTCGGAACCGATTTTAGAGAACTTGTCGACGTTTTTAATGAAGAAGTTTTCTCATTCTTACGTGTAAATATATACATACATTTTTTTTTTTTTTTTGAAAAAGTACAGGTATTTTAAATACTCGAAAATTAATTGTTTTCCTTTTGATCATTAGATACCCTGATGATTTAGGAGGCTGTGAATTACCCCACGAAATATTGGCGCGGGTGCCCAGTAAAGGAGAATTCGATTTAAAGAGCGTCTTGCGATCTACGTATTTCTTCAGTTAAGACGATGCTGATAAACGTTTTAGCGAATATTTACGTTTTATAGTTTCCTATAATGATTGTATTTTTGTTGATGTGTTTATGCATTAATTTTATTACCTACCTGAGATAATTTACGTTGTTTTTTTTTCCTTATTTGTTATTAAACAATGTACGTATGTGCTCGTACGAATTTATTTATGTTTTATTTTACAATAAAAAACCGTCCAAATGGGCATTTCATTATAGAATTTTATTCATCTACGACCTAGGAAGATGAAAAATACTAAATCGAGGTCGTAGAATTCAAATTTGCATTTGTTTCGAGCAGTGTTGCCACTCTCGCGAGATAAAATTTTTAATTCGCGAAGTTGGCAATCCTGAACTTAATAAATAGTATATTCGAATTCTACGACCTCGATATAGTCCATTTTGACGGTTTAACCAGCTTCGTAGACCTTCGGGAAGCTGTAATATTGCTAAAAGCACTGTGCATTTTCATCACGAGAGGAGAAGTTAATCAATTTTTTTTTTCAAAATTGAGCCAACTTCAAAGTGCCCGTACTCGGCGGGAAAGCATCGTAGAGCAAAACGGACCGCAGATACGGAATCAGCATGGTCGAATTAGTTGAAGACCACTCATCTCGATTTTTTTTTGAACGCCAAAAGTGTGAAAAGTCAAAAACGCGATCACCGCTGTAGGGGAAATGGAAAAGAATTATTTCCCCTCTCGCGCTTTTTTTTGCGATATTACAGCTTTCAGAAGGGCCAAAAAGTCCATCAAAAGGTCAAAATGGACTATATCGAACCCGTAGAATTCAAATATGCACTTTGTTTCGAACAGTGTTGCCAACCTCGCGAGTTGAAATTTTCGATACGCAAAGTTGGCAATTCTGAACTTCATAAATGGTAAATTCGAATTCTACGGGTTCGATATAGTCCATTTTGACCCTTTGATCGACTTCGTAGCCCTTCTGGAAGCTGTAATAATTAAAAAACAAAATTTTGTATTCGCGTCGAGAGGGGAAATGATTAATATAGCCCTACTCATTTCCCCTACAGCGAATCTCGCGTTTTCAACTTTTCACACTTTTTGGGGTCAAAAAAAAAATCGAGATAAGGGTGGTTTCCGACTAATTCGACCACGCTGATTCCGAATCTGCTGTCCGTTCCGCTCTACGATGCGTTCCGGCCGGATACGGGCAGTTTGAAATTTGCATAATTTTCACAAATCTCAGGTATTTTTGATTCATACTTTTTGCAATTTTTTAACAACTTCCAGAAGGCCTAGGAATTCGGTTGAAGGGTCAAAATGGACTATATCGAGGTCGTAGAATTCAAATATGATATTTGTTTCTAGCATTGTTGCCAACTTCGGAAAATAAAATTTTTATTTCAGTTCATTTTGACCCTTTAAACGACTTCGTAGCCGCGAAAAACTTGAGATACAAACCATTCATAGCGTCGATGGTAGGAACATAAGACCTGCTAATATCCTCTATTCTCCTAACGAAACTGTTACTTTTTGGCATCAAGATGAGCTCGTTGAGTGAATTCTGTCGCGTCGAAGAAGTTGCATATGCGTTCAGAGCAAGGCGCAGAGTACATTCGAAAGTTCGGGTTGGAACACGAGACCTTTTAGCATGTTATATTCTCCTAATGAAAATGGTGCTATTTGGCACTAAATTGACCACTTGAGTGAATTTCACCGAATTGAATGAGTTGCCTACCGGGGCTTAAAGTAGGCGCAAAGGATTTTTTTCGAATTTTCCTGAGATTTTATGGGTTTTGGCGATAAATAAATGAGCGTGGGTGGAGTTGAAAATGCATTTTCTGTCATTTTCCCCTTCAAAATGTTCCCGCCTCTTTTCAAAACAGTAATTCGCCTTTTAATCATTTTAAATCTACGACCACGACGAGTAAACTTTAATTTTCAAAACGTAAAATAAAACATGAAACAATAGCATTATTAATAACAGAAGAAAGGAGGTAGGTACTCTTACGTTTTGTATACTAAATTTATAACAAATTCACATTAATTTACATTCGTAAAATCTAATATCGACAGCAGTCTTAATTTAAAAATAAACATTTAAACGATTTGAGAATATAAAACTCACAAAAATGGAGCACATTTTGGAAAATCATTCGACAAATACGAAGACTAGAGTGAGAAAACGACTAATCCGAATCGATGTCGCTATCATCCAAGTATTCGGCGTTACTGACGTTAGCACTGGCCGTCGATTGTTGCGAATCGTTGTTTCTTTGCGTCAAACTCTGGGTAACCCTTTCAGTCAGATCATCGTCTTCTTCTAAATCGTACTTGGTGAACTTTACCGCACAGCCTACGTTTGGGCAGCTAAACAACAGAAATTATTCGTTAAATGAGCGGTACATAAATAGACGCGAGATTGATCAGAGTAGGTACTACACGTGCCTCATATTTTTTTTAGCCTTGATTACATTCAAAACTGTTTCTTTCTCGTATACGTGCCCGCATAATTTATTACGAATGGGATGTTGAATGGCCATTTTCGAAAAAGGATCGATGTAGTTTTCTCTTCCGCCACATACGACGACAGCCTCTGTGAAAAAAATGAATCAACGAGGTGATCAAACGAATTTCTAACTTTACTCGATGGTTGTAGATAATTTACCGTGAGAAAATAATTCCAAAATAGATTTACAAAATCTAGGATAATGTGTGAGGTGCTCAAACGGTACATCAGCAGTTTCCGATGATTTTTTAACGTAAATCTGAAAAAAAAAATGCACGAGTATAATAAAGATATTGCAAAGATTTACCTCGAGATGACTTCAATTTACTCACGTCTTTTAAAGATTTCAATTCAACATTGCCGATATCCTGTTGATACTTATTCCACATTTTTTTCAACTTCTTATCCATCTCTTTCTTAGCTCCTTCGTTGGAAGTACTCTGCCTCTGGGTGTTTCCCGAAGTGCCAGGTTCTTCTTCATCTTCATCTTCGGTCGTATCGTCATCTCCAACCGCGTCGTTAGTGTCAACTTCCATGGCATTCTCATCGTCGTCGTCTTCGCCGCCCATCATGCTTTCTTCACGTATGCTTTGTTCATGTTTCTTCATATTTTTCTTCTGGAACTGCTCCAAAACTTTGAGCATTCTTTGCTCTTCTCGTTCGTTCGTGTCGTCTTCCTCGTCCGCTTCATCGTCGCGGAATTTCATCGGATTGAATTCGTTCAGAATATCTTCAACTTTCTCCAATACGTTAACGATTCGGTTTTCGTCGAATTCTTCAAAGGCTGGTTCTGGCTCGTCTGGAAAATTACTCAGAATGCTGATCCGACCATCAAATGGGGGATTTTTAGAGTACGCTCATCCCACGTCAATTCGCCCACGTTTTATCAAATGTTTTAAAAACTTTTTTGGAATTTTGACCAAAACTTGGAGGCGTTGCTCCCCAAAGCCCTCCTAAAAACCCCAAAAGGTAAGAGGCGAAACAAAAGTGATTTTTTCGATTTTACGAAGGTAGAAGCTCGTAAAGAAATTTTAAGCAAAATTAGAGGACTCCAGATGAAAACGTGGCCGCATTGAAATGGAGAGAGCCAGCAGAAAAAATATCGTACTTGATTTCGATTTTCCTTCAAAGATGTTGATTATGTCGTCGACTTCTTTGATCAGTGCTTGAGGATTACATTCTTCGCCTTCCACGATACCACTCGCGTTGACCATTTCGTTTTTTGTGGACGATAAAGAAGTGAGGGTTTTTTTAAAATCCGCTTCAGCCGAACCGAACTGATCCAGGATTCTGGACACGTCTTCTTTGAATTTTTCACGATTACTTTCGTCTGTGAAAAACATAAAAAAAATTATTAGATTGACGTTTTGTTTTTCAAGTAAAAAAATACAAGAAAAATAAAAAGCTGAAGATTTTTTCCCAACGCGTTTTCAATTACTTGAATCGAGACGAGACTAAGTGATTTCTCGAGAATGGAAAAAGTACTAGGTATCATTTTCGTATTTTTTTTTCTCATTCGTGGAGCTCGTTTTAGATAATATTTTCAATCTGACTTTCGTCGAATAACTTGACAAAAATATTCAATTTTCCGAGTACTCGGCTTTCGAGACACTTTCGTCGATAAATTTCACTCGATTTATTCGGAGTAGATTTGAGAGAAACACTTCGATTAATAAATTTCATCAAAATATTATTTTCGAAAAGAGGAAAAAACACTGGAAAAATATTACCAGTCAATTTCGTATTAATGGAATATCTTTATCTAAGGCTTTTCGCGTTTCGAGCCGCTTCGCCTTTTTTTCCATGATAAATTCGATTCTCCCGAGGGACTTCTTTCGTTGAAAATTTCAAGCAATTTAAGCTACGCAATTCGTAATTTTTCGACGGAAACGGCGATTAAAAATAAGGTATTTTTTGCACGCTCAGACGAGCAAAATAAAAGACAATTTAATTAAGAAATCGTCATCGGAACGAAAGACTCATTTTCATTAGTCGAATACTCGATTTCTCGCGTTGATTGATAGAGTAAACTCATTAGAGCGATTTTGTTCTCAACAATCGCACTTGTTATCGATCGCTGGGTGAATTTTTCATTTTAACGATCTGTCCAAAAAACTAACCATGTCCTTCTTCGGTAAACTCTGCGTTCAACATTTCGGCGAACGTTTTTAAATAAGTCAAATTCGACTTGATTAAATTGGAAACGATTTCTTCGGTTACTTGGACGGACATCCTGTAAAAAGTAAAGAACACACGGTGAATTGCATTTTAAAAGGCAACATTGGCGTCAGCGTCTCCGGTCCCACCGGTGGCAGCTACCAAGGTCAATCGATCAATAGCTTCGTTGACAGCTACAATATTTACTAACTTGTTAACACGAAACGTGCGCCGTTGAAAAATGCTTTAAAAAAGTACTCGAACAACGACGAATTTATATCGAATTCTGGAATCGCAGCCGACGCCGACGTATTAGTGATTTGTGCGCAGCATCCAGCTTTTCAAAATGACGCAAATAAACAAACTGGGCGGAGATTCGTTCAATTCAGACCTTTGAAAAATCACCTTCACCTTAGATGCGATAAATGCGCGCCGCAGAACCTGGATTTTAGCTTCCGATATCCGATCTGTGTACTATATAAACTGAAACGAGAATAGAATGCGGATTATTAGCCAAGCTAATAAAGTAGTTATCAGATCAAAAGTAAAATAATAATGATTAATATTATCAATGATCAATGTTCGTTTGGTACACGAGTAGCGAATAGTTCACCTGTAGACATACATTGAAACCTGGTACCAATACCATACCTAACTTTAATACGTTTCATAAGCTAAGAAACCGAAGAGAGGTACAGCGATCCGGGAATTTTCATCAAGGACATGTACCGGAGTGAGACGGAACGACGGAGATCTTCGCAGAAGAGTAAAGAGAATAATAAGCGTATCAACTGGTCGCTAACGTTACATAATATACAGAAACTTACTACAGTTTCGTCACTTTTTACGTGCGCTTCTCTTTCATTGTTATCAACGCGATTAGCACAAGTATTCGGGAATTTAATTCATAATGACTACATCGGTCGATAGTATTTTGAGTTATAATAAGGACCAGGAAGATTACTACGCTATTTTGGGATGCGACGAATCGTCAACGGTGAGTAAAATTTTTAATTCGATTTTCATTTCAACATAATTCCAAATCGTCAATGAGTAGAAAAAATTCTTGATTTAAAAAAAAATACAAACAAAGATAAGGAATCGTCAATGTTGAGAGTGATCAAAGAGAGAGATGCGGATCTAGTTTATCAAGGTTTTTTGTCTAGTGAATGGTACAAGGTATCGAAGACTGACCACAGCTACATCGTACATCATAAAAGTGCAATCGTGTTCGAGCTTCGAGCAATTTGCGATGGTGATTAGAATTTAGACTAAACCGTGACCAAAAAACGAAGCATTGCTCATTATAGATATTGCATTTTGATTAGATTATTTTTATTGACCACTAAAAGTGTATACGTACTTGTTCTTGCATCATTCGTTGTACGAGTAAAAGTAGATTTCTAAATCGTCAACGAACTTTAACCAAACCTATTTGGAAGTCTTTTTCGCACTTTTGAAAGTATTTCATCATATTTTTCTCGAATTATACATTAAAATCGCCGGAAAATCACTCGATAAACTGAATGAAAATGAACTAAAATTAAAACAACACAACACAAACAACAACACGTTTGCGGGAACCAATGACAAAAAAGAACAAAACGTGGTGTAATTATGATCGTGAGAAAAAGTGCTAAATTTCGTATCAGTTTTGAAGTAATTAATTAAATTTTACAAATTAAGAGAATCTGAAACATTTTAAATAAATTTTTACTGATTTCGAATTTGTTTTAGAAAATTTTTAAAGCAAAATCCTGCTCTTGCTCGTTTCTCGAAAGATTTTACGAAATTGAAGTTTCACATTTTTTTGCAACACTGTAAACGAATGGCGACGTTCGTCGCGTTCGACGTTCGTAGATTAGATAATAAAATTATTCTGCAATTTATTTTAATTTCTCAACTTTATGATTTTTTTTCGCGTAAAAGAGGTATTGGAACTTAAAAAAGTTTTAAATTAATTAAATGGGTATGATATAAGCACAATTAATGCATTTTTAAACGTGAAATGGAAGATCAATGATGATTGTCTGACGTCATCTTGAACTCTTGAAGATGATTTTTTTTTTTTTTTTTAGTAAAAAATAAAATTAGTGCAGTTTTTTGGAGAAAAATTGGTTGATAATTTTTTTTGACGTAAAGAAATTTAATTTTTGAATTCTATTACGTACAAAATCAGAATCTCAACTTCTTGTCTTGCAAATTTGCAATGGAAAGATTTTTATTTTTTTTTAATTAGCCTAAAAAAAATTCTCATTATTATTTCAAAATAAAAGAATTCAATTTTTTTGAGAAAAATAAAAATCTCATTTTTTTGCAATAAAAATATATTTTAATTTTTTTAAAAGAAAAACTATTGAATTTCTTTGAAGAAAAACCCATCATTTTTTGGAAGAAATTTTTTTCAAGTTGCCACCTCTGAAACTGGCCCTACCTAATGAAAATGTCCAGTTACACGTATGATTATTACACAATAAAAGACCACTGAAAACGAATAGAATTCTTTTTTATCTTCTATGTAATTATTCAGATGATTACCGAGCATATTCTAATTGAAATTGATTACCTGACTTCAAAGAATGAAAAAAAAAATAACTTGGAATATTTGTACAAGTTAGTCCCATCATAATGTCATTACACTTTTCATACACATAAAAAGATATTTCATAAATTTGAATAGAATGCCATTAAAAGAATCAAATAAAACGACCTCGAAATGCCTACCAAGGACAGCACGAACCACGTTTCAAATTGTTTTTTAAGGATAAAATAGGTTATATTTGGCCCAAAGTCATTTGTCTCTTTCGCTGTAACACAAAAAAAGGAAAAAAAATGAAAATAAAATCTACTCCATCTTGTTCCATCTGGAATAATGCAACTCGCCGTCCAAAAAGAATACCCAGCTGTCGTAATTTTTAAAAATATGGTAACCCAGTTGTAGGTAATTTTCATATCTGCACAGTTTCCATATAATCAATCATTTTTCTCCGGTACAGGTGGAGCAAATCAACGCCGAATACAAAATCCGCGCATTGCAACTTCATCCAGATAAAAACGAAGGCAAGAAAGATGCTGAAGTACAGTTTCAAAAACTGAACGTGGGTTTCAAATTTTAACCTCTGTCCGTTTGATGTATTAGATTTTTCGTACTAATTAAAACATTTCTTCCCTCCGACAAAATAGGAAGCCAAAGAAACACTTTGCGATGCAGAACAACGTAAGAATTACGATAAATGGCGCAATAGCGGTATATCCATTAGTTACAAAAATTGGAAAGATATGAAAGATCACGTACACCAGGTAAGTCCCAGTAATTCGTATCTACTAAATCCATTCAAACGCGAAGTACACTCGAGGGGTTTTCACACGTAGACCGCGCCTTAGATTACATTAGTTTTTTACGTGCCATTAATTTAAGCCTTCTTTATATTGTATGACGAATTACTTCCGTTAAAACGAACACGCTAAATTTTTTCAGTCGATGCACTGGGCTAAATTGAATACCAAAGACCGTATGTTACCAGAAAATAAGGAAAATTCTAGTCATCTTTTAGAAGCTCCGACAGTATCTCGTCGGGCCTCTGAAGGAGGGGCCAACGTGTATTGCAAACCGAAAAGTGGATTTAAATGGGAACGGCAGCCAGCCAGCGAAGTTATAAGTAAATTTAGGAATTACGAGATATAAAATTCACAATCACTATTATTACGTATTTTATATCATACCCAAAGGTTTTTTTTCGTGTGTGTTTGTGTGAACTGTATTAGCTTTATTTTTTAGCTTTAATCATTCCATTATTATAAATAATTATATTTTCACATATCCCTCATGTTGCATCATTTTTTCTACAAAATGACGCGAATCGATAATAAAAACATGCAGACTTCTAAGAATTACCATAAACGAATGTATAGAGGTAGATAACCCAAGCGATGACGTCACATACGTAAAACCAAAGCGTCAATAAATTCTGTATTTATATCGTACAACTTGAGAACACAGTATACATCGAACAAAATTATTTAAAAAAAAATTCACAATCATTCGAAATAAATTCACAGCTTCTTATTATTCAAAAAAAATAGTAAATTCCTTGCGCCATCATAATATACCCGAATTGGTAACTACCGAGATAATATTTACTCGTTCAAAAATTTCCACATTTTCTAAGACATGAGAAAAAATTAAATTCAACAAAAAAATGAAGAAAAAAAAACGTAAATCGTCGATCTTTTCAAAATTCGAACAATGACTAACAAATAAAATAAATAAACACAGTACAATTATCACAGAAAATTGCACATAAAAATACTTTTTAAAAGATAACATAACTTACGATGGATGAAAAAAAATACGCGAAATAGGCATTTTTCGAATAGAGATGTCGATTTTGTGAAATTATTATCATTTTTTTGAAAAATAATCGATTTTCTCAAATTTAGAGAATATTTTGAGATCATTCCTACAGCGTGAAAATGGTGAATTATAACTGTGAGATACCTATTACCTACCTAAGTAAAAATCAAATATTTTAATACATGATCGAATTTTTGAAAATCGATTATTTTCTCCAGTCGACACAAGTCTTCTATTTTTGACCTTAAAATGAAAAAAATTCAACTAGGAAAATATAATCGATTTTAAAATCAATTTCAAATTTTTTTGAAAATAATAAATTTTTAGTTTTTATTCGATTTTGGAAATGGTAAAAATCGATAAAGGATTAAAATCGATTAATTTTAATCGATAGTCGAACTTTCGATTAACGATTTTTGGAATCATTCGATCTCTGCCTTCGACTTCACAATGAGAGAAAAATCAAAATTCAAAAACTTATAGATTTCAAAAGTATCGAAATAATCATCGATTTTTCAATTTTCTTAGTTCGATTTTGATAAGAAATCGATAACTGAAAAAACTCAAAATACGATGAGCGAAAGTCGAATTACTAATAATCGTTCAACTGTTCTCATCCTTTTCAATAATCGAATTTCTGTTTTTTTTTTTTTTTTTTTTTTTAAAACTTTTTTTTTTTTTTGCTTTTTTTATAAAAAAAAA
>FIZV01030084.1:0-15091 GCA_900050545.1 Trionymus perrisii | reverse complement strand
AAAAAATTCATATTATTTATAAGTATTAAGCATATCACGTTAAAAAAAAAAAAAAAAAAAAAATTGCACCGAAGATTTTTATTTGTGTTCAAAAGAACTTTAACCGACGGTTCTGACCACTTGCACTTATGATAAAATTTTGAATTTTCACTCACACTTCACTCATCCATGTAATAAATTATATCAGTAGGAACCAACCTATTTTATCGACGCACATCAATCACTGTGCACTGTTGAAATTTTATATTATGATTACTACAGGAATAATACATTTCAACCGCAGAAAATCTTACCAAACAAAACCGATATTTTGAAATCGAACTATAATCCAGATAAAGAAAATAAAATAATTATTCACGGATACAACAGCGATATGAACCTGTATCAGTTAGTAAGGATGAAAAACGGTAAGAGAAAACATTACCAAAATAGAGGAATTCGTTCCATGATAATTCAATTTGCCTTTCGAAGAATGCAAATTTGAAATATGCTAAAAATATTTTTCACGCAAATCGAACGAAGGAATTAGAGATAATTACACATCAATTAACATAGCAACCTATTTCTTTTACAGAATACCTCACTGTAGCTGATTATAACGTTTGGATGATTGATTGGGAAGAAGTGGCCGCCGGTCCTTGTTATCCGGTAGTCGTAAGCAATTTAAATTATGTAGGAAAATGCATTGCTCAGCTAGTAAAAGAACTGTTACCAATTTCACGAGCTCCTAAAAATGTCTTTCATCTTATCGGGTTTAGTGTAGGAGCTCATTTGGCGGCGTACGTTGCAAATCATATGAGACCTTATTATCAGTTTTCGAGGATAACAGGTAAAATCATTCATGTCTTGGAATTTACATCATTCTTCGTTATGAAAAATGAAATCAAAGTGTGGTGTGCTCTAATCTTATTACAATAACGAAGTATTTAGGAATACATACCTTGTAATTAGGTATAACTATGTTATAGTTCGCTATTTCATTCATTACTGTTCATATACCTTTGGTTTGATGATTTGAATTGATGGCGTATACTGATAATTACTTCATTTCGGCAAAGGGATCAAAAAAATGATCATACAAAACACACTTTGACACTTCACGTTTACAATAAAAATTTGTCGTCCGCTTTTCGATGTAATAGATAAACGAAAAACGATGAGCAATGAACATGGAGGGAAATGTTTACAAAAGAAAACGAAAGGGGGGAGAGTAGACTGTCTACTTGTAGACTTATTTATTTATGTTTAGTTTTGAAACCGCACGCACGTGGCCTTTTCGTCAACAAATCACTGCGTGTTTCAAGTTTTTCTACACAACATTTCAAATTTTATCTTTTAATTATGCGGTACAAATTTGATTTTTTTTTGAACGTACTTATTTTTGGAATTTGGATTCTGAAAATGAAAGTACTTACTTACTTGATGTTTCATTGGTTTCAGGATTGGATCCAGCGTTACCATTATTTACCACTCCTTTGAAAGATGGTAAATTGGATAAAAGTGACGCTAAATTTGTAGATGTTTTGCATACCGATGCTTTAAAAGAAGGAAAGGTTGAAACTTGCGGTCATGTAGATTTCTATTTAAATGGTGGAATTGAACAGCCCGGATGTAAAAGTGGTAATATCATAGGTAAGATCGTTGATACAAATTAAAAATGAATTTGTAATAAATACCTACCTAATTTTAATCATGCGTACCTATAATACTTATTCTGTTTTATTTAATTACTATAGTAATTCTTTGGATCTTTTTTCAGATACTAGTCGTTGTAATCACTACAGATCTGCAGTATATTTTGCTGAATCCATTACATCAAAAGTTGGCTTTTACGGCTGGTTTTGCGAAGGATTTTTCCATTACTTATTCAATAAATGCCCCCCTATAAAACCAAACACATTAATGGGAGAATACGTCAATAAAAAGTAAACTTTCTCAAAAATTTATTTTTTAAATCTGACCATGATCTGACTTATGAACCTGAGAATACTGAAGTATTGTTTCGTATAGGGTAACCGGTTCCTATATCATACATACAGCAGATAAACCACCATATGCAATGGGACGAAATTTCACTAGTGCTCAGTCTAATGGTAGTCTACCTTCAGAACCGGGTGATTCATTCAACAGTACAGAAGCATTAATGCAATTTACAAATAGCGTCGTTATAAATAAAGAATTTAACGCTGTTGAAGTTTCATTAGCCGCTTCTGGAGAAAATGTAACGTTTTTGGATGTTCGCTGATAAAAAAATGTACTTAATTTTCATCTCCAAAGTGAAATTTTGTGGTTCATATTTAGCTACCTAAACTATACATTTTGTATTTTTATTTAGTAAAATATTTTCATTTTTCACGAATCTGACTTAATTGTGCCCCTATATCGCTTTCGTTCAAAATTTTAAGTTGTTTTTTGAATAAATATGCGAATTTGAAGCACAAAATGAAGCTGCTTCTCGTACAGTTAACGTTAGCACTTAGCCTACCCTATTTCACAGGCCTCGAAATTTAATTTTCACGCGAATTTACCTACTTTCAGTTTCATGCTGTTAGAGTTGGCCTTCAAAATTCAGTTTTCTAGATAGACTTTCTCATTTTAATTTTGGATCATTTTGCTATGTAATCAGAAGAGTAATACACGTCAATCTATTTTAAAATATAAATTGAGCGGGACTGAGTAGAGGGCTTTATTATAGATTCATCCGGGAGCGGGAATCCATTATTACTTATTTCGAATATCCACACTTCCACAGACAATAATTTGAAATTTCACAGAAAAAAAAACTCATCTTGGCAACAGTTTATGCAACTGAGAAATTACAAAGTATCTTTTTTTGAGAAGGGAATAGTAGGATGCCAAGGAAATTACATTTTTTTTTGTAAAAATTTCATTGAAACAGTTCAAGATATACAATAAAGCAATTAAAAAATACAATTTGTAATTTATAATAGAATGAAAACTATTGTAAAACCGATCTAAAGTTATTTTTACTTTTTTTCAAACGAAGATTTACCTATTTTACCAGAAGGCTGTTCGCGTGACTTTGTCTTTCTTACATGGGTTACATTGATTGCTTACTATTAATCATTATCATTTATATCAACGAACTTCGAATTCCGAAACCGTTTTCTGAAAAGTAATTGTTATGCACTTTTAGTGTTATTTGTTTCTTGGTTCTTTTTAAAATATAGAAAGTTAATTAATAGTGAAATTATACATTACATAATGTAGTCATCGCGTCCAGCGTAAAAAAACTAAAGTTATGTGTGGGAGTATGAATTTAAATCGAAACTTGGCGTATTTCTTTTTTAGAAGCCATCGACGATAAAACCAAATATTTGAGTGTTTTATGTGTAAGTATCATTATTCTGCTCATTCATTCACTTAAATTTGTCAAAATGCTTCTTTTCGCTAATGGTTCTGCCAAGTTTTTGTCGTATTCTACCTCGAAAGCTAATTAGAAAGTAGATTTCAAGTTACGCTCGAAAAAGGGGAACGTTACACGTATTTTTGTAAGAATTAAATTCTGCGCAATATTGATGGTGAAATTAATATCTTTATTAGTTCATAGTGATGCTTTGCTTTCGTATTATTTCATTATGGATTGTTTATATCATGGTTATCGTTTTAGGTTTAAATTGCTATTGTGTCATATAAAATGCAATCAACTACCGATGTCGGTGTTCATCAGCCAGTCGGAAAAACTGAGAGTGAAACTGTTAGTTTTATACGTATTACTTATCGTTTACTCATATCGCGTTATTAGAATTATATTTTACGTGTGATTTTTTTTTTTCTTAGACGTTACCTTTATCTTCTGTACAAGCAACAACTGCGCCATATTTGCAGACCTCATCTAACGCTTCTATATCTACTAATGTAGCATTGAATCAAGCTACCATTAAACAAGGTATGTAAAAATGAGATACTTGAATAGTTTCGAAATTTTTATCTATAAAAAGATATGCGTAACTTGTTGTGTTTTTACTGTAGTTAATTTATCAGCTAGACCTGACAAACCAGCGAATGGTAACTCGATCTCACAAAATAATCGTTTTGTACCTGCTTCAACGTGTGTTACAACGTATCATATCCCTAGAGGTGAGAATAGAAAATAAAGAAAATTTAGAATAGTTCATTTACTTGGAATTTATATTTAGGAACAGCTACTGTAGCGAATATTGCGGTCCCAAGACCTATTGTGCGTTCAACTCCTGTATCACACGTGCCAGCTTCGACAACTATAGCTGGAAGTACGACATCGGCGTAAGTAATTTTAATTTTTTCCTCATTACTTTTCAGTACTGAACTAACAAGGTGATTTTAAACGAATAGGTTTATCCCAGCTTTATGTAGGCCTGTAACCACATGGGTGGTCACCAATACCACATCTCCAGCAATACTACAAAAAGCAGGCACCTTGAATGTCGTTCCTAGTACCACTTATGTTAAGCCACCAAGTACTATGACAGGTATATTGAAAACTTTATTCATTTAAACGGAAGTTGCATTCTATCCAAGTGTTTTTCTTATAGTTACCAGTCGAATTGCTACCCCTATTGTGAGCAAAACGGCGGATACTGCTGTTAAACCAATTATTCTTCATAATACGCCTAAACAGCTAATAACGCAGACAACTAATCAAGTATGTTTTAAAGTACTGAAAATTATTCTTTGTATTTGGGTGTTTTATCAAAATTTTTCGTGTAGTTACAGGATAGAAACACAGGTGGTTTGTTGAAGACCAATGTCGGTATGGTGACCATAAGAGGATCGACTATTACTCCAGGTTTACAGCCTCAAACTAAAGTTACACATGTAGCTCAAATAAGCCAGCCTCCGCGATTAACCGTACCGATGCCAGTACTTGTGCCAACTACTGCAGCGGCGGTGAGAAAACCACAAACATTAGCTCCCAAGGTACGACTGCAATTCACGTTTTTCAACTTATTATTTTTGTACTATCGAATAATTATTTGTAAACAATAGATCATAACACAATCAGCCAGGGCGCCATTTACTGTACAATCAATACCAGTCAGTGTTAGCCATACTGTTTCAGCTTTAACGATGAACAAGAAAACAGGTACATTTTTATCTTTGATTAGTATTTAAATCAGTTCTCTATTTTTTGTGATTCTATAAATTACGAATATTTATTTTATTTTAGCTGGAATTACGGTCGGTACCAATCAAACCACCGTTGCCGGTCAAAATACAACCACTATGGTTCGCTCTACTTCAACAATGGTCGCTTCTAATTCGATGATAGCCAAAGTATACCCAACAGTCACGGAAATCAGGGCAACTGCTCCTACTGCAAACTTGTTAATACAAACTGCTCCTAAAATTCCCAGTAATTAGGATTATTTTTCTAAAATGAAATTTACTCGACATGAATAAATTATGATTCCATGTCTTAGGTACTGCGTTGAGCAATTCGACCGTCACAGCGTTCACTGCGCCGACCACAACATATATGTACGAACCTGAGAACTTTCAAGTGAAAAGAACTTTAGTTTCATCATCGTGTACTGCTTTCACCTCGTCTGTTACGCCCTTAACCACAACATTACCTAGACATTTTAGTAAGTTTTCGTAGCACACATATCTTATCGTTATCATTATTCTACCGAAAAGCTTAACAACAAAATTAAATTATTCTGCGTAGATGTTGTTTCAAATTCTAATCCACTCCCTCGCTTGAATCCGATCATGGTGGTCGAACCTCCGAGAACAGCGCCTTGTACTGCACCTACATCACCAAACTCTGTTCAACCTTCTACCGTAACAATTCAGTCTTACGTCATCCCTCAAGGTGAGTGATATTAAACGAACAACCTGCCATGTGAATTAGGATCTGTCACTTTGAATTTTATTTTATTAAATGTTCTATTCTCTTCAACAGGTACTTCTGTTGCACCTACATCTGTGCCGATGCCTCCGTTACAACCACAAGCTCCAGTAGTTACGCAACCCAGGGTAGTATCTCCTGTACCACAACAAACCACCAATATCAAATCGAATGCTTCACCAAGACCGAGTATATTAAGAAAACGAGATATCGACGGGTATAAATGAAATTATTTAGAATCGATCTAGTTCCAAATACCTTCACTAATCAAGATTTTCCATTTGTAGATCATTAGCTAAAGCTCAACGTAACTTAACGCCATTACTTAATTCAGTACCTACGTCTTCGACAGTACCATCTCCGCCTCCATCGCCTCATTTGCCAGATATCGGCGGAGGTCAGTCTTCTAATAGCTCGTCGACCTTATCTGCGACTTCGTCACCGGGTATTCCGAATATCGATCCCGAATCACCTACGCCTAAACCAGAACGACCTTTGTTGATTTCCAATTGCGATGAAGAACAACTTCGAACTTCTTCCTTGGTTGAGATGAGTCCCAGAAAGAAACCTAGAAAGCAACAATTGTAGGCGAAATGTTTTTTTGAAAAATATTTCTTAGCCTACTTATTTTCTAAATTATTTTTTCCGTTATTTTCAGAGGAGGAAATTTAACAAATGAACCGAAGCTAGAAGATGATATGGAATTTATATCGGACGATAAAATTAAAAAAGAAAGCAGAGGTAGATTATTGGTGGTTAATAAAGGCGACATTTTATTTTCGAATGTCAATTTTATGTATATGAATTTCGTCAACAGATACCGACCCAGTGCCTGTAAATTTAGATTCGCATAAAGCTTCTTCGTCTTCATCTTCATCTTCGAAGAAACCCAATATTTCAATACTCAGTGGGTACAATCACGGTTGGAAATCGAGACATCATCACTTCTTACGTTATAGCGATGTTAAGTATAAAGAAGAAAAGAAACCCGGTGTTAATGACATAGCCAATCAAAAATACGTCTCCCAAAAAATCAACGGGTGGAAAATTTATCATCTTAGTGCTCAAATGGAGAATTTGGTTCGTAGTATAAAGTGCACAATCGTCAATTTGTGGAAAGTTGCAAATGTTAATTGATTTTCTTTTTCTCCTTTTTTTTTTTTAGCATGACATCGAAATCGAAGTAGTCGATAAGTTTTCATCATTATTGAAATTATTCAAAGGTCACGCTGAAAATGATGAAAATAAGAGCTTAAACCGTACCAATGAATTATTCATGGTGTGTAATTTATAATAATGGAGTATGTATTGCCATAACTCGAGATGATTAACCTGAGATTTGTTTACAGGGTAATATGCAACGTAGCAAAGTGGTATCTGATCAATTAAAGGAAGCTAAAACACAAATGATGAAAGTTTTTAATCATAAAAAACACGTTAGCGATATTATAAATAAATACGCGAGTAAAAGAACCATTAAAAAGAAAGGACGGTATTGAAGCTATTTAGTTACAAATTTTATTTCAATGACGGATATAATCAATATTGATGAAACATGGTATTTTTATAACCCTTTTCATTGAGTTTCTAGTTCCTATCATGACGAATTCTTTAGACTAGTGAAAAGGTTCAAATTTGACATTATTTCTTCCTTGTTTTTAACGATGTTTGTAACATACTTTGTATATTTGTATGATATCCATGTAATGTAAGATGATATTTCTATTTTATTTGCCTAAGAATTTTTATATATACGATGTATGTATTTATCTTGTACAATAATTATTTAAAACCACCATCGTCCCTTTAATGCGGAGATTTTCTTTTTTTTTAAATAAAACTTGTAATTTAATAGTTTTTGCAAATTTTATTTTTTACATCTAAGAAGACTTGAGTAAGTTCACTTCGAGGTGATGATAACATCAACCTTCATTTTATCAAATATGCAAATTTTCTTTTCAACGAAATCGTAACTAAGCGAAGAAAACTAAATAATATAACATAAGCATTTATTTTATAAATACATTCAACGACGAAATCATTATTTGACATACGCGATTCAACTATACATCGCCTTTGCGGGAGTAGGGGGAGGTGGGTATGGTATTTCTAACACATCATCTGCATAATCTTGGAGACATCTCCAAGCACGAGTTAATTCTCTCATATATCTATCCATCGTATGCAGCTCTACGCCTAAATCAGCTATCGTTGGTAAATCTTTTTGTATAAGATCGGATGCATGTTCCTGCGTGAAAAAAATAATATTTTGCACAGAGATCAAAAAAATAAGACATATTTAGATTATTCGATGCACTACAAACACGAGACTTACTCGTTCGAATCTTTCAATATGAATCCCAAGACCAGGTTTCACAAGATAGAAGGTATTTCTTATGTGTAGGTACGCCAAAAATGAAAGACTTAATCGTGAGTCAAGAATTTCATAACCGGCTTCTTTTGTTCTCAATAAATTGGCCATGATGTATTCGCATAATTCATCCAAATGATAATGTATTGGACTAAATTGGAAAAATACATTATTATGATTACTTATTTGTCGTCAATATAAGCATATTACATCTGAAGAATAATCAACTCACCCAACGAACTGGTAAGTTTTACCATTGACTTCTTGTCTTGCCCGGAAAATCAACTCAAATAAACCCTCGACGCAGTTATCTACGTAAATAGGGGCTTTGATAGTTTCCTTGCCACTTGCATATAGATGTAATTTTTGCATAAAATAACGTTGGGGACGCGTATAATAGCTGAGAGAAAAAAAACGAGTATTAAAATTTAAAAGTAGATTTTGTTATTAATAAAATACCTACTGGAGAAATCGATCGCATTCTCCGTAAACATCAGAAGGCCTAACAATAATGGCATCAGGAAACTCTTCTCGAACTGCTACTTCCCCGGCGTATTTCGATTTGAGAAAACGAGACCCACCAGGTACAATTATTTGCTGTAATATTTGATTGAAGATCAGTGCGAACTCGAATGAAAAAACATTTTTTCGCATTAAGATTAATTACTTTGGGATTAGGCGAAGCTCCCATTGAAGACAAATGAATTAGCTTCTTAACGCCCATTTCGCGACATATTTTAGCGATACGACGAGCTCCATCGGTATTAACCTCTTCCAACTTGAAATTCATACTATCGCAATCTTGACCAACTAAATTCACCACAACGTCTGAATGTTTAACCGCTTTTCTGATACTTTCTTCATCTCGTAGATGATAATGTGAGAAATATATTTGGCCCAAATCAAAACCCACTTTCATGTGACCAACGTGATAGTGAGAGCCACGATATGCGGCGATAACCTGCAAAAAATCAAAGTCGTCAACGCTGATCTCTTCGAGACAAAAATTTCAAATGATTTGTTACTTGAGTGCCATTTCTTCCCAAACGGTTGACCAACGCTTGACCAATTAAACCGGTTGAACCGAAAATCGTACAAACGGTCCCATTGAAACTGGAACGGTACCCAGTGCCTCTTTTCAAAGCAGCCAAATTTGTGTTCTCGATGACTCGATAGTTCTCTACGTCTTGACTATAAAACACATTTGAGATGATGGAAAATCGGTTGCATTCTAGTAGGGTAGGAGCACCTAATCGATTTAATAGATTAGAGAAAGTCAGCGGTGTTTTGTTTGTGATGGTGTCAAAATACTTACGCGTACTGATGCATTTCCTGATTGTAATATGAAGTGCCATTATGTTATACTTGACGAGGTTAATAATAACCTCAAAATTACCACATTATTATTAATTTCACACGCAAAGAATAAAATTATTCGTTGTTTTATGCTTATCAATGTCGAAAAGGTAAAAAATTTACAAAATTATTGATACAGAGTTGTTTGGCAAACGAAATTTTTATTCCCTTTTCTTCTAATACTTTATAGATTAACGTTCAACATTAACGATCGAAAATTAATTAATTGAGATGCTTTTGTTAAATTTCAAGTAATTGTTAATTAATTAAACTATTCAATAAATTCGGATATATTTAACGTAATAACGTATGAAAAATTAAATTAAGGTGAAATAATTCTTTAATATCGTAATTTATGGCAACATTTAATTTCAATTTACGATCAACGCGCATGCGTGAAAGAAAGTAACAGCTGGCCTAACCAAACAAGAACCAAACATAACAATTCGAATTTCGAAATTTTGTGAACTGATAATACTATAAAAATAAATTCCAAAATATAAGATTTTGAAAACGTAAATTCAGCTAGTGAAAGTATTATTCATTAATGTGATTCATCAAATATGGATAATCTGCCGGTTGAAATTAAAGAAATGATAATATTTTTTTGTGATGGCGAAACACTTCATCACTTACGACAACTTAACCGACAGTGGAAAATCCTTGTTGATCAGGAAGACAAAGTACATACTTGTTTTTCCTATTTCATATTAAATTAAATAGCTCATAGAACTAAGCTTAACATTTTCATTTGTTCACAGAGACGAAATCTTTTTAAGCAATGTTTAAAAAATGAAATCGATAAAGAGATACTGAAAGACTTGGTTACCAAAATGTACCCAAAGAAAAGTTATTTATATTCCAATCCTCACCTCTACAAAAGAGTCTATTATGCTAGTTTACGGTGGAAGTACTTCTCCAATAACGGTTTCAAAACGAAAAAGATTTCTCATAAGTTTTTAGATGTGGTAGACTTGAAAATATCTGGTAAGAATGATTTCAAGTACAGTAGCTACTCGGTTCAATGAGTTAACTGAGTAATCATAAATTTCGTTTTTATTCGTTCTATTACTCTTGCTTTGCTATTTATATTATTATGTCATTTTTTTTAAAGGAAACACCATATTAATAGGAGACAAACGTGGACTGTACGTGATGAATTCGTTGAATCACTCCTTGATTTTTTACGATTTAGGACGTGTGAAGAATATCGAATTATATTGTATTCACTCTAAAGCTAAAGGTACGATTTGTGTGCATGGTATCCTTTGTCATTATTGACTTTACTTGATTTGCATTGATATTTTTGTTTAGGTAAGAATTACGAGTATGATGCGGCGGACGTCATGACTGAAAATAACATTCACCATTTTTATGATATGCATAGGAAAACTTTCAATAAACCGAAAAATTATTACGAGAAAAAATGGCTTAAGTGAGTTGTGCATTCATTGACATAATCTAGTAACGTGATTGTTCAATTATTCATTTTTTATTACGCAGGTATTCGAATGGGAAATCCGTTGAACTGGATATTAATGAATTTCTCGTAGCTGATTTTTATGAAAATTATGTAAGTAAACTGAAAACGGCTTACAATTCATTGGAATTTTTCTCTAGATATGAATTATTATTCAGGTGATAACGGTGACTCAAAAAAATGTAATTCAAGCCAAAGATTCTAGTCTTTCCAATGTGCGCAAAACACCATTCAACTGTCAAGGTGCAAGAGCTTGGTTTTTATGGCATTCCAAGTTAGTCATTTGTAGTAAAGGTAATTTTAAATAAAAATCATTTTTATACTTTTGAATTTCTGTATTTAAAAAATTCAATATATTACAGACGATAGCTTGAATATTTTCGCTGAAGGAAAAACGAAAACCATAAATTATAATGGATTTTCACCTGTTACAGCCATTTTTTATTACGCTGGCTGGCTCTTTTTAGGCAGTAAATATGGTATGGACATTTTCATTCTGTAGAATCACTTGATAATATTTTTTTCCAAGTAATTTTCAGTTTGATCTTTTTCTAGGATTTTTATATGGATATCGCATGCATTTTGATAATATTCTTCTACTTGAATTAAGTAAATTTCAAGTAAATGCAAAAATCTGTACTACTGCTATTGTTAGAATTAACGTTATTCAACAGGATACTTCGTTGACGATAGTAGTTGCCTCTGACAGAGAAATATTTTTACTATACGAGACCAAAGAATAACATAGGTAAAGTGAATAGCGTTATACGATTCATTTTTCCGTTTCCAACTGTTACTTAATTATTTATTGAAACTTTCGGATTTTTTTTACTTTACTTTTATAAATGTTAATTTGTTATTAGTTGATTTTTTCACTTCGTGTAAGGATTAATTAAAATGTTCATTTGTACTTTTATACCTTTATTTATATCAGTACGTTATTGTGCATTCGTCTTTCATTTATACGATATTTATTCATCATTTTACATTATCCGATTGTTATTGTTAATTAAGATTTAGATATAATTTCTATTTAAACTTAGTTTGCAGATTTTTTGGTTCGTTAACTAACTCGATACCTATTAATGTATTCGCATCTATGGTACTGGTACGTCTACGTACGTAAATGTGCATCTTTAACCACGTGATAAGTTCGAGTATATTTTCGCAAGGCCGTTCGTTATTTACACTTGAACAGTATAAGAACTTGCTCGACATCTCTACCGACTACCGTCCAGGTTGTAATAGTGAGTTCAAAACTACCTACATACTTGGCTGAACGTTCTTCAAGCAACCTACTCCTCGTTATTCGTTAATACACTCGGTTAATGATAGCAGTGTTAGTTAGATTAGACAGCGTGCTTTATTTTATTAGTCGTGTTAGAAGATTCTCGCCGAAATGTATTACTTGAGTGTTCTCGTGTGTTGTGCGAATCTTGCGTTCGTATTCGTTTTAGCTGATGATCTCGAGGATGGCTATGTTGTTTTTCGAAACACTTCCAATTCCAATTCCAAAAACAGAAGGGTGGTCGATTTGCACGTGAGTAGCTGTACATTTTTTTTATAATTTTGAGGAAGATATTGAGTTTTGGTTTTTATGGGTACAAGTTTAATTTTTAGTTGTCGGTTATAACTATCAGATTGTTTTCCTTGTTGATTCGATTTTTTTTTTATTTCATAAGCTGAGACGTAGTTTTACGATCAATCAGGAAGGTAAATCGAATGATCGTGTATGTGTTAAAAATTAAAATCAGTCAAGTATAGGTACCTATGTTTCGTTAGTGTAATTTATTTCCTGTCGTGTGTAACTTTCATTGAATCGTGATTCTTTTGGAAATTTTGATGACGTACGCATTTAATTACACCGTTGTTTGTTTGATTAACCGTTTGTTATTTTTGATTATCTACTTTAAAAATGAGTGCCTGTAAAGAACGAATATAGCATGGTAATGGTTTTTTTTTTAAGACTTACTATTTCCTGCAAATAAATTTGTCTATCTACTCGTAAGTATAGGTATGAAAATTCAAAACAACCTAAGACATTCTTTTTTTCTACGATTGTTTTCAATTGATCATTGTACCGGATCTATGATGAGGCTCGATGTATCATGTTCAACTAGGTAGTCTACTGTCTCATGACCTCTCGCCAACTTCAACCTTAAACATTTTTTTGTCCAAAACTCCATCTCTTCTATATAATACCTACCTAAATACGTGCTGTTTGTTATAAAATAAAAATAAAGACGTGCGTCGTGATAGCTATTAACACTCCTTCGTCGAGTAACAATTAAAATTCAATTTTCTTTATGTACACTGTAGGTAAAAACGTAAACATTTAGTCACTCGTCATGAAGTAGCGAAGTAGAATAATTCAACAGCATTATTTGTTCTTTCATATTATAAAATGAGAATATTTAACCACGTAATTCGTTCAAACACTCTTGGATGAAATTATAGATAGTAAAAATAAAGGTAAAAAATATTTCTGTATAAACTATCAATGTAGGCATAGTTAGGCGAGGTATCTTCTTCATCTATAATACCCTTCCTTTCGATATTTTGAGAAATGACATGACTCACATGGTACTACTCAGAATAAACATAGACACTTCTATAGTCTCTTCTACCTGTTGAATACCTTTAGGTTCAACTATTCGACATTGTTAAGAATTTTGATTGCGGTGACGACGTCTAACGGAAGAATCATCACGTTTGCTTTTTTACTAAACAGAGAGAGGCGACAAAAAAGTACCCATCAAAAAGTTAATGTCATAACGTCTATATTTTCCTGCGGATGTGAAGATCTATAACGAGCGCCGATTTTGATAGAAGCGGAAAAGTACCTATTTGACATTTATAACGTCACGTTTTTCTAGGTCCCTGACACTGAGTAATCAACGTCCGTACTTCGTAGGTATGATTTTGTACGTACCGATCACCTTCGTTCAAGTCCCTGACATATATCCGGTTTGTGTTTTAAAATTACCGCACTTTTGCCTGGGTTTTCTTGTTATTTGCTGTGATTCTTAATCTATCAGAAGAGTTCATCGAATTGTTTTGAAAATTGGGTGTTTCATTTTATCAACCATTTTACTTGTAGCACAGAGTTGACCTACACGACAACATGCTTCACCTTTTATCGTGAGCTTGGTATCAGAATGGTGAACTGTAAAAAAGGAGGAATGATTCTTGTTTGTAGTTCAAAAAGCCAAATTTGAGATGAAGAATTAGGTACCAAAAAGTTCTGAAAATTGAAAAATATGTTTTTATTATTATTTTTTTTTTTTACAGAATTTCTTAAGATTTTTGTTAGACTTTTAGTAAAAATATGACTTTTCAAAATTTTGTACAAATTGATCGCTGATAGGGTATAGGGTTGAAATCGGGGTAGTTTTACTTGCAGAACTCGAATTCGTGATTATTTTTTTTATTCGATCATTTCATGTGATCACTGGAATTTTAGATACTCGCGTATGTTCAACCTGTGGATGAAAAAACCGAATTCGTGAAAAATAAATGAATTGAGGTGAAACTTGCACAAAAGGTGTATAAAATTAGTACCAAGTGATTTACCTCGAGGAAAATTTTTTTGATTGAAAATGAGCGTGCAGTGATGGGGAGCGGATAAATATACAGAATTTTTGAAGTTGTACATATTATGGTCCCTACCAAAAAATCTTCGCCTTGCCAGCTCCAAGACTCTACCCCTCAGGGCGATTAGAACATGTAACCCCCTTATTGTATCAAAAGGATTTAAAAAGTTGTTTAAAAAGTTTTGAAAAACTGTTGCTCAAGAATAAAATTTCAAAAATTATTTTTTCAGAGCTTTAAAAAAAAGTTGGATTTTTTGAAATTAAAAATACGGTTCTTAAAAATAAATAAAAAAAAAAGGTTTTTGATTAAAATTTTAAAATTTTATATTTTAAGAAAAATTTGGAAGTTCCACTTTTGAAGAAAATAAATTGGTTCGCAATAATTAACTCATTCAAAAATTAATTTAAAAAAATTAAAATATTTGTTTATTACACAA
>FIZV01030070.1:0-13991 GCA_900050545.1 Trionymus perrisii | reverse complement strand
CAAAAAGTCATAAATTCTCAATTTACGAGTTGTTTCTCCAGTTTTTTTTTTTTTTTTTTTTTTTTTTTTGTATCCGAGTCCGAAAAAATAAAAAATTATGATGGATCGAAAGAGCATAGAAAGTCATAATTCATAAGTTATATCCTTCAATATTGATAAGGGGAAATTTTACAAAATTTTTGTAAGATTTTCAATTTTTTTTTAAATTAAACTAGGGCGCTGTGCATGTAAGTTTAAAATACTTTTTTAATATGTTTTGTAGAAACCCATCCAAAATAATAATTTTTATGGCAAAATAACGTCATTTGCACATGGTATGTGCTACAACTGACAAAAGTATGTACAATGTCCGCGATTCAAGTAGATCAAAACTAGGCTTACCATTCGGCAATTCGCGTTTATATGTACTCGTACAACCATACAGTAATAAAAGAGTGTTATTTAATAGTTTTACAACAAATTTGAAAATAAAACTAAAACTGAATTCGATTTTTTTCAAGAAGTAGGATTCGTTCGCAATATGTGTTGTAATTTTTTTATGAGTTACTTACTCAATAAATTATACGCTAATGCTCGTACAGTAAGCTATTAAGACAAAATACGACTTCCGAGTTAATTTCAGTAGTAATATTATGGTGAAAAAATTCTTCATTACATCGCATCGGAATAATTACGCCGGTAATATTTAGGACAAAAATGCAAGAAGTGATGCATAAATCAGAGAAAAAACACATTTCCAATTCAAATTATAAGTAAATAAATCATTCAAACGAAAAGTCGTTAAAATCATCGATATTGCAGGTCTAATCTTATTTCAAGGAAGAGACAACGCGAGAAAAAACATCAAACATTTTAATGTTTGGATTTAATTCCTGTACATTTTTTTTATACTAAATAAGTAGGTATGCCTCCTAATTTTCAAAAACCATTCATAAATTGTTTTAAAAAGTTATTCATATTAAGAAATGCATAATTACCTATGTAAGAGAAGTCAAAACAGTTCTTTCATGTCACAGCACACTTGGGTGAACAAATAACAATTCATATAAGGTGTCCGGAGAGGACTTTTATGAAACTTCAAATACCGTTTAATTGGTCATATAACATAGGGGAACGAAATTTTTTTTCTCTCGAGATTTATTACCTACGTTTAAAAATGAAGGCGGTACAGAGTTTTGAAAATTAATCGATTGGCAACACTACATTAAACTTTCCCGACACCGCCCGTGGAGAGTATTTCAAAAAAGCATTAAAACACTACTAATTACATTGAGGTGCTCATCTTTGAAATTGAAGAAGCTGTAGTCAGGAAGAAATTCACGTCAAAAATAAATGCCTCCTTAAAAATTCATTAAGGGGTACTAGCGATACATGAAAATTACCCTGTTCGGTTATGACAATATGCAGGTAGTGGGTGTACCTACCTCTTTAAGGAATACTTGAAAATTGGTATTTTTAAAGTTCAAGGCACCGTAGCGCCTCATTTTCTGAGATGGGCAAAATGTCTCTCTTGAAAAAGTACACCTGTTTCATTTATTGTTTTCGTAGAATTTCCCAAATTTCATGTATCACCACTGCAGCATAATACGTTAATTTGAAGCAGACAATATTTTTGACCGTAATTTCGTGTTGCTGTAACTACTTCAATTTCGAAGAACTTTTATTGCTTTTTCGAAAAGCTATGCATTGCACGTGTCGAAAAAAATATTTAACGCAGTGTTGCCAACCGGTTTTGCTCAACAAAATACTGATTTTCAGAGCTTTGTAGCACCTTAATTTATACTTGGGCAATATGAGTAGATAAAATTTTTTGTTAGTGTTACTTAAGGTTATCTCCAAATTTTAAGTTTAGCAGACTACTGACTACTCGCCGAACACACAGTAAGTATGGAGTATTATTGGAAAATTAATAGAGGAGTAAAAAAATCTATTTCCAAAGTCAAAGTAAGTACTACTTACTTAATTTATGAAAATAGTCAAAAAAATGAAGTTTCTAGATTGTGCTGAAATCGCATTACATGACAAAAATATCAATTTGGAATACTCCGGATGACATGAATTTTAGACTCTCAGGACATCTAGATAGAGGTTTTTACGGTGACGACACAAGGAGAAGGAGGTGGATCAATCTCCTATCCAAAACTTTCAGAAAAAGTAAGCAACTTTATGAAAATCCGACAATTTTTGGAAAAATTAGTCATATAGTTATGTGTACATACGTATTTTGTTTAAAACCCGAAAATTTAGTGGTTTTTGGTGAAATTTCGACAAGAAATAAATTTTGAAAATTTATGAGAAGTCAAAAAATGTTTAGTGCGCCGGTGTCAGAGACAAATTTCGTTCGCCAAAAAAATCTTATTTTGTCGGCAAATTCATTAAATTTTTCATTTCATTTCCCAGAATTTCTGACCAAATTTCGTCCCTGGATTTGGAGTTCTCAAAAAAAGAAAACTGAAAAAAAAAGAGGTAAAATCAACGACTTTGGTCGGTTTAGATCGGTGGCCTACTTAGGTGTCTTCGATTCGGAAGGAAAACATTGTTAGACTAAAAATTGATCATTTTAAAGACGCAAAATGGCGGGAAAAAACTGTTTTTGAAACCTTTCCGTCAGATTAAAAAAAATATGTTGTATGCACATTTATGGATATAACCGCACTTACGACATAAAATATGAATTTTTCAATCACCCCGACCCTTGGTGGTGGGGCCTTCATCCTGTAAAGTTTTAAAAAATTAGGTTGAGTTGTGGAAAACAAAAATTTATAATGAAAAAACTCATTTGCCCTCACTGGAGAGTGGGACTGAAGTAGGGGGCCAAAAAAGTTATCACTGAGTTTTTGGACACTAGGACAAATTTCCACTCCTTAATTTCAAAATCCCCACAGCTATAAGGGCCGATTCACTGTTCCCATCCACCTACATCATTTCAATGTTTTCATTTTTTTACAGTATGCAACAAAAATGATCCCCTCCCCTCTCAAAACATTCGCAAATATTGCTAACCGCACCTCTTAACTTATTTCTCGTTCATGTTAGAGTGTACATGTACATTAAACAGGTAAAAGGATATAAGAGCATAGGTATAAAGGTATACACCCGAGTATAACCGTAATATACGTATGAAAGGTAATCTGATAGATGTTATATTCGACAAAACATGCAGGTCTTCATCGGAATTCGATGGTATATCATCTTTTACAACATCGACCTATAGGTAATCACTTGTACGTACAGGCATACATGCTCAACCGAGCAAAGGATTTCTATCAACCATAAATTAAAAAATTTAGAGGTCACAAAATTTGTAGGTATGTGTACTTGCACAAATCCCTCATATGTATTTGTTAGTGTCTCAACCGGCAGCAAAGTGATCGCAAGGCAATTGATTGAGAATTTTTTTTAATTAAAATATTAATTCAAAATTTGCTAATGCACTAAAAATAAATTGAATTAAATTATGTACCTACGTACATGCCCAATTCAAAAAAAAAAATTATTAATTATCAATACTGAGCCACGTACGTTTGCTGCCAAGTTTTGAAAGAGCTACCAAAATTTTCACATATCTTTACTAAATCTGCCAAGTTAAAAGCGTGGATTTAAAAAAATGCGTATCTTCGTCTCCATTATGCAACCCCTTGCTTTTCGCCGCCCCTCTCAAAAACATTTGTACAATTTCCATGAACTATGAGTGAACCTATAATATGCTACGAGTAATAAGAAAACGCAATATTCGAGTTTTAATAAAATTGCACGTTTCTAAAGAAATTGACAGGTTAGCATTTTTTTTTTCGCAGAAAACAATTTCGAAGCACCATTAAAATATTATCAGAGTATGTTCTACAATCTAGACTCGGTGTTTAACACTAAATGGATTAAAAGATCACCAATAGAACGTAAATAGATGAAAAAAAAACCTGGCCGATTTGTCGAGAAACCATAATACCTGAAGAAGTACAAATGGTTGAATTACGAAATGAGTTCAATTTTTATGGTTTCATAAGAGCTATTCAAATATTCAGACGTCTTTTTTCTTCTTTTTTATGCGACGTGCAGCAATCGATATAATAGGGAGAATACGAGTAAAATACAAAATCAAGACGACAAACTACAGACGACAGATCATAAAGGACGTGAAATTTTTCCAATGTTGTTTTAGTTTGATTGACGTAAATTTGATTCGTAACTTGTTCAACCCTAAGTAATGAAAAAGTGTTCAATGATTCTTCCGCTTGCAATTATGTAGTTACCTTCCTTCCTTCCTTCTTTCCTCAACTTTTGACATTAATAAAGAACATTAATTTTCACGAAGGGTCAGTATATTTTTGACGGTTGTTTTTTTCATTCGAAAAAATTAAGACCTATTGGGTGAATAATTTAGTTTTAGTTTCTTTTCATTACCATCCAAAAGTACGAAACGAAGATTCAAATCAACATTTTGTGTTTTTAAAAAGTATTTGGATCATTTTTAGTATTCGAGGGATTTATTCGGAAGCTAATTAATTCTATTCAACCAATGTCAACAGCTATGTTTAAATTAGTAATCTATTTATCAGGTGTATGTAAACTTTTCACATGCTGAATATGGTTTTGAAAAATGAATGTTTCACTAAGGAGAGAACTCAAACTCATCAAAGTTGTATTCATTACCTGCATTACTTGGTGAATGTTACATTTCGTTCAATTCAACTTGAGCCCTTGTCGCTACATATTAAGATGTAAAATACACAAATTTCTCGTCACCTACGCTTTGCTGATATTTTTGCATGTGTCTAACAGATCTCAAGTTACGTAATTTGTGTGGAGTATTCATGTGGTACAAGGTAAGAAATAAATTCCAAAGAAATGGATTAATTATTTGTTTTCAAAAATTGAACCGCGCCAATAATAATTTTTCAGCGGATAATCGTATTTGAATAACGATTACTTTTTAATCCGGACTTACCATAATGATTATTATCATTTACTTTTTGTAGCTAGACGAATTTCAAATGTTAATTTCAAACTTATAAATTATTACATAAACCAGTTTCTAAACGTTAGACATGGGGTTCTCTCCTCTTCAACCACATTACTCCCACCTGAAGACGAAATCACTTCAGGTGGGTATGTATTATGTACACGGTTTTGATACGAAGTGATTACCTTGCGAGCAGCATATTCTAATTATACTCGCAGTGCCAAATTGGCGCCACAATTGAGAAATGATATCTAATAAGTTCGGGTATAGATAATGAAAAAAAGAAAAAAAAAGCATACACAACAAGATGTGCATCAATTCTAATCAATACAAATCTATTCTGAACTTTTCCCGCAATCATCACCAAAATGATAGAAGAATGAATGCAGATAACCGAGTAGAAAGATAGAAAGAACCACAAAAATCAACATAAAATATCATAAGAAAATGAGAGATCGATTTAAAATCCTATTTGTACTTCAGCATAATGTATGTATGTGATCATAACTTTAAACGATATTTAATTAATTCGAACTTGTATCGAACGCCGGCGACGAAATGAATATGAACAACTCACCAGATAAAGTCTTTGCAATGACTACAAAATGTAGGTTGTTTGAAAAATCTGGGCATGAATTTATGATCTTTGACAACGTAGACATTCTTCTTTTTCAAGGCTCCTTTGCGACCTCGTATTTTTAATCCAAATTTAGTTTCGCTGGAATAATCATCGTTATGGTGATCGACTTCTTCCTCAGCCATGGTAAAAAAAACACACACAACACCACACTGTTATCAGTAACACAAACGCACACTAGAATGTTTAGAAATGGAAAATAATTTACAAGCGAACTTTACAAAAATGTAAACACTTCAAGAACATGCGCGCGCAGAAAGCGCAAGCAAGCTTATAATCAATGCTGCCAATGTTGTTCCGATTCGACATCTAATTACTCAAACTTTACAGCTAAGTAGGTAATTTTAATTTTTTATTTTTTGGTAGTGTTACGGATACGGTAAAAAATTAAAAATTAGGTACATAAAAATAAATTAGCATTTATTATTACAATTACCGACATAAAAACATGTTGAAAAGTGACGACATCCAAGGTAGAACTTGAACTTGAGTTTTAATGAAGGAAATACGCAATTAAAATAAAAAATGACTAGACCATCACGCAGTGCGTTTGCGTTTTGTCATGTGAACGTCGACGAAATTCAAATTTGACTCAAATCATAATTTCCAATTTCGAATTTAAATTTTACCTACTCAGATAGATAAGACGATAAGTATAATATTAACCTCAGTCAAAATGTCAAAATCTCACAATTATTTAAAACTTATAGAATTATCAAAAATAGTAATGGTATGGTATGGTCTATGGTCAACGATTATAAAAATTCATAGAAATATCAATAGGTACCATCAAAACTAAAACTATTTTGTAAATTTCTCTGGCATTTTCAATATATTAGGTACTGCATTGTCAAGTCAATTATTTGTACTTGTCCAGAGTGTTCTGGTTTCAAAAAATTTTATGGATGAATGAAATAACAGTTCGGAATTTATTTTTTACAAAATTATGGGTTGGTGTAACTAACAAAATAACACTATTCATACTCTTCATCGCTATGTTCAATACCAATGTCAGCTGTACTTTTTTTACTCTTGACTTGCTCTTCTGTAAAAAAATAAAATAAAATAAATCTCCAAACTCGCGTTCCCCTCTTGGAATCGGCATCTAACCATAAAATAATTAGAAATTATACTATACCAGAATGGAAACGTTCCGCAGTTCTCTTACGAATTTGATCTATATCTTCTTCAGTAGACTGTGCCCATTCTAAAACTAATCTACGACCGTACAAATGGGTACTTTGACATAAAGATTGCATTGCTCTCTAAAAAGTGCAAAACATAAGAATTACGTCAGAGAAAAAGAAAAAAATACTGAATTAAATGTTCGTTAGTATACCTTAGCATCTTGCTTCGAATGATATTCAACGAATGCAAAACCACGATGTGGGCCGGTTCCAACCATTTTCCTCGGCAATCTCAACGCTTTTATGTCTCCAAACGTTCTAAAATACGATTAGTTCATGATAATACTTCGATGAAAATTTGAAAACAAACTAAAACGAAACTACTTACTTAAAAAGTTCTTGCAATTCAGACTGTTTGGCCTGGAATGGAATATTTCTGACAAGAATCTTGGTACCGGTTTGTTTTTCTAAATTATTAGTTTTCCTTTCTATATGTGAATCGGTTCTGTAATAGAGATTGAAGGTGTTTCATATGGCAATTGTTCGTGATATTTCAAGACGAACTTATGAAAAATTAACATACTTCAAAGTTCTATTCGATCTGCTCAATTCTATGCAATGTCCATCTAATACTGACTGTTGCAAAGTTTTTAACGCTACGTTAGTAGAATTTTTTCTATAAAACTGAATAAACCCGTACCCCATCGACAATAAAGCATCTGGTTTTTTTGGATCTTTTTTTCGAGCAATTGTTACACTGGCAATTTTGCCGCAATTTTTGAAATGCTAAAAATGTAAAAAGCAAAAGTGGTTTTCAACACAGGAATAATAAGAATCAGCATAAGCGGAAATGGAAAATTTACCTCCTTAATATTATCTTCAGTCGTTTCGAAATTTATATTTTTAATGAATAAAGTAGAGTCATCTTCCGGGTCTTCTACTTCATCTTCGGTAGACTTATGCGGTTCTTCATTTATACAAGGCACTAGAAGTTAATGGGTACAATAATTTTAGCTACATATCATTCATAATTCTGTAATTACAACAAAATATTTTCACCTTTTTCGGGTAGACTTTGAACGAATGTGTCATCTGGGGCCCACTCCAAGTAAAGAGGTAAATTTTTAAATTTTGAGTACGCTAACCTCCTAAATGCGGTTCTTGCTTCTGAAGGTTCAACGAATTCTATAATTGCTATTCACGCACGTACACAAAACAAACAAAAAAAAAAGTTATTTAATTACCGAAATGGTTTTAGATATAAAAATGTTCCATGTTATAAAAATTTTTCACCTGTAATGCCATGAGGTGGCAATAGTGTTCTTCCTAATATGCCATATTTACTGAACAGTTCACGCATTTCATTAATGGTCGTTCCTGCTGGTAAATTCTTAGCTATGATTACAGTTTTACTACGATGATTTACGACCTAAATATTTGATTTAAATATTAAAGATATATTTTTTATCATGCTAGGTATATAAAAATATATTTCCATTCACATACTCTATTAAAGGCATCCAATTTAACTCCACTCTGCTCAAGGAACTCCTTGGTTTCATTTACAAATTGTGTTTCTCCCAAAGCTAAACGAACCGCTGCGTTATTCCCAGAGAAAACCTACAATAAATTTGTGTTGATGAGAATATTATGTATTAAAAAAATATACGTATTATATTTCAATAAGGAAAAAAATGAGTATTCACCTCTTCCTTTGATATATCATAATTGTTCGCTATAATATCAGCTACAGTATTATGTCCCATAAATAAAGTGTTCCAATTATGGGAAGATCCAGCCTCTTCCTTAAGTTTCTGCACTTTTTTGGTTTTGAATGAGCTTCCTTCTTCTGAAACTGTGAAAAAAGTAACGAACCATTTTTCTTCTTTAACGATTCAATAATAGGAATAATAACAAACCGATTTCGTTGCTTTCTTTTGATTTTCCAGGTAATAAATGTAGCATTCGTCCATGAAATATAGTTCCATCTAGCTCACTGAATGCCTTAATAGCATGTTCGGGGATTAAAAATGTAACTATGCCATATCCTTTTATTTTTCTGGTAACTTTGTCGATGGGTACTAATGTTTCGCTGATTGGACCTTCATTACACCAAAAATAGATTGCATGTAAATTCAAGTACGTATTTCAGTTCAAGTTTTCAAAGGATAAAAAAAGAATCTACCATATTTTTCAAAAAGTTTTTGAATTTCTTCTTCTGTAACTGTGTAAGGTAAATTACGAAAAAAAATTCTTCCTGATTCTGCAATGGTTTCCTCCGTTTTCAAACTGTTTTCTTGCTTTTGCCATTTCTCATTTTTCTTGATCTGCGACGAGTCATCGATTTCTGTTTTATTATTCACACATTGAATGAATATTTGTTTTCCTTCTACAAAAATTCGAATAAAAAATTTATACGTAAAATCAATACCTTCACGAATTCATACTTCATTTTGGCCAATTTACCTATAAAACTTTTGTTTCGAACGAGAGCTTTCTTCATACTGTTTTCATTTTTAAATGCAATGTACGCTATTCCTTTGACTTTAGTTGGGATTCGTATAGAATCTAATTTTAGAGGTCGGAAAAATTCTTTGATATGCTTTTTTCGGACTTTGTAAGGTAATCCACGAACAACCAAAGTGAAATATCTGTTGGGTTCCTTTTTCTTCTCAATTTCATTCAAGGATTTCTTACCCGCTTTCAATTGCAGATACTAAAAAAAAGAAAAAATAAATAAATGAAAACAATAGAACAGCAACTCCCTTCTTAAATTTGTAATTAAGTACTCACCTCTGCATCTGATATGGTTTGATCTTCAGCGATGTTCTTAGCTTCTTTTTCTGAAGTGTCATTTTCAGTGTGCGATTCAACGGTATTCACTTCATCGCGATTTTTCGATTTTAAAGATAAGAATGCGGTAATGTCATCATTTTCCCAAACAGTTCGATTTTTTTTATGGACTTCAAGAAATTCCAAAAATTCTGGATCGTCTTTAAGTTTTTCAATCTACAAACAAATTCCATGAAAGAAAATTATTGATATCTACAACTGGTAAATATACCTAATTCATTTTAAGAAAAAATGTACTTTTTCATTGAGGTGTTTGGTTACAGGATCTATCTGTATTACGGATTTATTGTTGAGGTTGTTTTTTTTTTTCACTTCTTGTAATTTTTTAAAAGCTGAACTGTCGGGAGCATATTTACTCCACGCTTTTGGTTTGTTTTTATCACCTGTTCAAAATTTGAATTATCAAACATCACTCTACGCATATACAAAATCAAAGTTGATTGATGATCGTCTTACCCAAATCAGAACAAAGTTGAACAGCGAGTTTTAAAGAATTGAAATATGACTTATCGAAATATTCAACGGCAGCTTCTGCTTCTTCTCTTGTCTGATATCCCACGAAACCAAAATTTCTGAATTTTCCGTCTTTTGTGTATTTCAACTGGACATCAGTTACCATACCTTTTTCGGAAAACTTTTCTTTTAATTTTTTTTCAGTCACCTAAACACATTTTACAAATTCATCATACAACGACGAAATAATAAACCCCATAATTCCCTGTAAAAAAAAGTATCACTTACACTACTGTGAAGATTTTTCACGATTATTCGCGACATCGTGAAAACCAAAGAAAACGTAAAAAGAATTTCAAGCTACGTTACAAATTTATTTCATTCAAAATTTTTATCACAAACTTTTACGTTTATCAAAAAAATTAAAACACGCACATGCTTTTGCTTTGGCACTAGTTTAACACTACCTTTTTGACTACCAATCAAAAACGTATGTTTAAATAGACTTGAACGTCAAGCTGTTTTGAACCAATTAAATGACTCGATTTGAATGATTTCGCTTCTGGAATTCCACTAAAAACCAAAAAAATTGTATTCTTTCCTTCCCGTCACCACAGACGGATACAGACACCGACTCGAAAACGAAAACTATACCATTTCGAAATTTCGAAAACCGATAACTATACCGAATTACCGATAACTAATTATAACCCTTCGCCGACAGCGAAATAAATTAGAATTCGATGTAAGTACAGATTAAAATTGTCTAAACGTTAAACTTGAAACTATCAACTTCAAATTATGGTCAAAGATATAATGGACAGGCATCCTAAACTGAAGCGAGGTGAATCCAAAATAGAAAGCATCAGGCCGATAGGAACAGATAGTAATAGTATCTATCATAAGGTGAGTTTCTTTTATTTTGATCATTTTTATACAGAACTGGAGTCCATTTGCATTGACGGGATTCTTTCCATTCTTTACTTTTATGGTGATTGAATTTGAAGAACAAGAAGCTCTATCTCGGTCTGGAGACAATGATTATCAAATTTTTAAGGAATGTTGCGAAAAATTTCGTGAAGTTATCAAATTAGTTGGACAATCAAAAAGTTGTAGCGATGGCGAAGTACTATTCCTTTAAAATTTTATTCTCGAATTTTTATTCCTTGTGTATTATATATCTAACTAGCTGAAAATTTACAGAAAAGCGACGCAGTGAAGAATTACCGCGTTGACGGTTCCTTGTTGTTTGTTAAAATGAAGAAATTGAATCGTCTTGAAAAATTCCGTTTGAGCAATGCCCGAGAGAAATTATATGATACGAAACGTGAAGTAGACAACTTACATTTACAATGGCAGAATCTTCTTTATGAAACACATCACTTGAAAAAGGAAATATCCAAGTGTTTAAGCTTCAAGTTTGTGCAAAAAATGAATTGAACTTGTTTGTATGTTTACTATTGTTTAAAACAAAACATTGAACTTTTTGCAGATCTAAAGATGAGCATATTGAACTAATTCCTCTGGACGAGTTCTATAAAAGTGCACCTCAGTCGATTTCAAGACCAGTAAGCCATTTTTCATACTATTTTCTGATATTTCGAAAGTCCTGCAAACGAGAAAAATTACTTTCCAGGAAATAACTAAGAGAGATCCTCACCAGTTGAGATTAGCTCGCCTAGAGTGGGAATTGAAGCAGAGGAAAATGTTGGCAGAAACTTTTCATGATTTGGAAGAGGAAAAAGATCAAGTTGCACTCGATATCAAAAGAAGAGAAGATCGTATTGAAAATTTAGTTCCCATGATTAAAAATATATTAGCGGTGAGTATATGCATACTCGAATGTACTTAGACTTACTATAATTATAATGTTGTTATCATATTAATTTTGATGTAAACTTAGGTAACAAAACCTGTCCAAGAACATTTGAGTTTACCCATGTCACAAATTCAATCAGAACCTGAATTAGCTGAATTATTACCGCCTCCATTGTACTTTCTTTCCATTCAAGTGGATGCTATGCGGGAAGCTTGTGGTGAGTATTGGTTTAATCCAAAATATTTTAATTTATTTTCCTTATTTTCTTGAAATATGCTATCATACATTTTTATTTTCTTATAGATTCGTTGATAAAAATTCGTATTGATGGTGATAAAGAAGTTGCTGCGAGATTTAATAATAATCTTTCTGAATTAACGTTATTTGAAGAATCCGATTCGGACGAAGTAAGTGATGAATAAATTTTACCCTGCGGCTTGAATATCATACTTGACTTTCTTCGAGTTTTATAGCAGGTAACTAATGTCAATTTTATTCCTTACAGGAAGCGCAAAATCATCATCATAGACGTAAGACAAAGAAGCAAATCCGAGAGGAAAAAAAGAAAAAACTGTTGATGAAACATCCTCTCACAGTAAATATACAAATATTCTTAAAAGGTAGAACTTTTTGTACCTACTTACGTATCTGCCGTCTGCTTGGAAGTACGATCACTAATTTTTGCGGGCAACATTTTTTAAAACTTGTTTTGTTTCAGACAAAAGAAGTATCACAATTCCTTTTGCGTATTTGATTAACCTTCGCATCGTCACAGTAATGCCATTACTAAATGTTGAGGATTTCCCGGAGGGCATCTGTTGTAGGTAAGTAAATGGACAAATTAAAATGACTTTAATATAAACAAAATGTAAAGCTGACTTGTGTACGTTTTTGCATTTGCATTTTGCATAGACACTTACTAGAACCGAGAAATATTTTAAATGGACTTTTTGATCAAGATTATGGTAATCAGAGTCCTAACGCTGCAAATCATTATCAGTTGCAACAAGTAATGCATTCTCTTGGATAGAATAGAATATCATCTTTATTGAATATTTATGTAAAAGTTTTGTATTGATTATTCATTTTATTATGTATTTTAGTTGGGCTTAGAGTTCAATGTTTTTAATCTTGGAATTCCGTACTCGTGGGCTCAAAAATTATGCGGTTTAGATTTTACTGGACGCACTTCCAGCGATAATCTTGTTGTGGATGCAAAAACAAATGCTGCTCAGAGAAATCTATTAATTACTGTTGGGAAAATTCGTCGTCATTTCCAAACGGTTGTTGATTTATGTGACCAAGTGAAAGAATTGGGTAACCTATTTTTAAAAGTTTTTTGAAATGTTGGATTTTAGAATTAGCTAACTAACTTTTTTGCGGATTTTCTTTTTTAGAAAAGTTACGTATGCCCGAGATGTATCGCGATATAACTTCACTTCCGGTAAAAATAAGTTGTACGTTGACGAAATGGAGCTTGCTATCATGGGATCAATTGAATTTATATGCACATGCCAAACATCTGATTTATATTCTGGATCTATCTGAATATGATTGTTTTTTTGAAGCAGTGTTTGTGAGAAATAAAGGTAACCATTCGTTTTCTTATCCTTTTTTGCTATAAGATAGATTTTTATTTTTATTTTTTTTTAGCTAAACTCACTGCTGTTATACTTTTAAAACCCGATTATCCAAACGTTACACCCGTTTTCTCCATAAAAATTGAAAATTCTGGTGTAAAGTATACGGCTGAAAATGATACCAACGTTAAAGTGAGGATTCTGATGTTTTAAAAAAATAACTTGTAACTACTTTACTCGCATCAGCTATCTAATACTCGATCGGTACTTGATTCAGGATATGGAAAAGGAAGTGAATTTGTACATGGATGAATTATTTGAGCGACTTGGTAAACGAAAAAGTTGGATACTAACTGCGCAGATGTACAAATTAGCAATTTGTTTCGATATTTTCTTAGAATGCACTGATAGCGTAAACTTTCCTAGAGAAAAATTATTTTTATTCAATTTCCGGTAAGTTGAAATATTTTCTCCATTGTATTTAAAATATTTTTGATCCTGTACATTTTTTTTTTTTTTTTTTTATTAACGCTTAATTCTTTTACAGTGGACGAACTAGAAG
>FIZV01030055.1:0-10287 GCA_900050545.1 Trionymus perrisii | reverse complement strand
AATTGATGACGAGATTGACAAAATGATTCGAGAATCTCTTTCGAGAGACGACGATCATTTTGGCATGAAAATACTGGCTTCTGAAAGAATCAGCTTAATACCTATGGGAATTATACCGTTACAAAGAAATAATGATTTGTAATTTTGATTGAAATGATGAAAACTGATGACGAGATTGATAAAATGATTCGAGAATCTCTTTCGAGAGACGACGGTCATTTTGACTTGAAAATATTGGCTTCTGATTAATTCTCTTATGTTTTGATTTGACTGTGTTAATATCGAATTGTAAATTATTGTGTGTTAGAAATATATATATTAATCAATTGGGTTTGGTATGTTGTAGATACGACGACGAATTGAAAGATTACATAGATTGGTATCGCAAATCTGGCGTTTCCGGTCCGTCCACAGTCGGCGTACCCGGTTTGATGCCTCGTGATATGCGTCATCCACTGATGAGAAGCGCGCCGAGACCGTTGATACTAGGCCCTGGCGTGCCAAGGTTGCCAGCTCCGGCTCAATCGCCACAGCCACCTATGGTGAATACCCAACACGCGTGCAATATTCTCCCAATTCTTTCTACCGTTGTTCATTTTTCTGGTGATTTTTTTCTTTCGCAGTTCTTATTGGGAGCGCCGCCTTTATCATCTTTGTCTCGTAAGTTAGAAACGTTCGAAGATCGACACATGTTAGCTCGTCATAAGGCTATTTATCCGACCGAAGCGGAATTGAAAACCATACAGAAAGTTGTCGGTCACGTTGAAAGAGCTTTGAAGCTCGTATCCGATTATATGCTAACAGAAGCCGAAAGTAAAGTTAAAAAAGAAGGTGAGTTGATAGGTGGAGAAACTACGAGCGAAAAAATGGTAGTACTTGTTGAAATTTTAGTCGGTTCTATTTGATTTATGTCGTATGTATTTTTCTAGATGACGAAGTGAACGACAATAAAAATACATCCGCTAATGAAGACATCGAAATCGAACCCGAAAATGGCGTCGAAGGTGATGGATCTCAAGATGAATCTAGGTACTTGTAATTCTACCTAATCTTTTGCATCTGGTCCTTACGCAATGCTTATAAATTTGATATTTTTTACAGTCGAGAAGATGGTCGAGGAGCGTTACGCGAGCTGACCGGTGTATTACGAATTGGTATCATAGCCAAGGGGTTAATTTTGACCGGCGACGATACGATAGATTTAGTAATGCTGTGTAACGGTAAACCAACGATGTCGTTGCTGACCAAGGTTGTTTCCCATTTACCCGAGTATTTAAAGGTGAATACAATAGAATTCGACGAAGCGAAATAGCGTATTCGTAATGGAATAATTTCTCTCTTACGTATATCATAGGAAGTTGCCAAAGATATGGAGTATACGGTTACTTCGAAACCAACCGAAGCGACCATTATAATCTCCACTTGCCCGAAAGAAGAAAACGAGAAGAAATTAACGGTTCAAGTTACTTTAACGTCCCCGATAATTCGCGAAGAAATATTAGCAGTCACCGAAGTGAAATCTCCCATCCAAGAAGGAATTGTAAACGACGAAGATGGTGCTACCGCTCCCGCCACGGCACCGGGAACAGCCTCGGCTATTACGGCTGCGACAGTAACGTCTCCGGCATCAGCGGTCATAGGTGGTGAGTAACGTGAACGAAAGTCTGTTGTTTCGAAGATCGAAATTATTTATAAAAACTACGCTCGAGATGGTTAAAAATCGTATCCCGAAACAGGTACGAGACGGCGAAAAAATTCAGAAAAATTAAAACAAAATGGCGAAAGTTATTTTAATTTGGATTATTTGTTTTTTATTTTTTGCAGATTTGTTCAAAAGAAGGTTATACACACACAGATTGAATCGGTAAACGTGTTACCGGATGACGCTGTGTGTGTGTATCGTTTATTCGTGTAGTTTTATTATTTGATTTTTTTTCTTTCGAAATGCGTTCGTTTATTTCGGTAATCGTCGTTTAGCGAAGATTACCGAAGTAATTAAAGCAGTAATTTTTAAGTTCGCTCCGCGAGGGGTTTCCACGTAGTTACGAGTGTGTGTGAAACGACACAGACCGCGACGGTGGTGGTTTCCTGATCAAGGAGATTTTACGGTTATTATTCGACGATTTGGCAACGACGTATAAAATGATGTTTGACTATGGTGAATTTGGAAGAGTAGGTTTTCGAAGAGCATTCATTTCTGTCACCACCGTTCGACGATTAGTGTAATGTGTTTTACTTGCATCGCCGAACACGATGTAGGGGGATTTTGTTGGATAACGATCAGTGGTGGGCAGAGTCTGCTCTGAAATGAGACTCTTAAGTGAATCGGAGACTCCGAGTCGACTCGAAATAAAACTCTGAGTCTTATTTCTCAAAAGACTCGGACTCGGAGTCTCTATTTTGAACAACTCTAAGGTATGCGAGTCTTATTTTGCGAGTCGAGTCCATTTTTTTCATATCACTACTTATCACCTAGGATTGAAATGCTGTATGAGTGGCAGTGATGAGCAGTTTGCTCTGAATTGAGACTCGTAAGTGACCCAGAGACTCGGAGTCGACTCGAAATAAGATTCATTATTTTCTCCTTATCCCTCCAAGTTTGAAAAAATTCGCTTGAGAATTGCAGAATTCAAAAATTTATAACAAAAACCCTCATTTAAGGCACTTTGGGGGCTAGGGGTGAGGTGGGGTTCAAAACTTCTACCAGAGTGTTTAAAAAAAAAAAGAAAATTATAAAGACTCTGAAATAGGACTCGCTCGCATGCGACTCAGGCTCGATAAGATACTCCGAATCACTCGAGTCTTATCTCCCTGAAGACTCGCGAGCTTTGACTCCAAGTCAAATTTTTTAAAGACTCGCACGATTTGATTCGGAGTCGAAATTTCCGAGGTCTGCCCAACACTGTAAACGATTGAAGGGTTTTTGATCATTCGTCAGTTATAAACATTGTACGTAGAATAATCGTTAATTGGGAACGGAAGCGTCTACAATTATGAGAAATGTCGTACAATGTACTTACCTACGTATATAATTAACTATTGCGTACATATTATCGTCACGATTTTTTCATATTTTCGATCCATCAGCACTTCATTTTTATTGTCCTCAACACCGCGTGCAGGGCAATTAGGTATATCTTGTTACTACATAGATAAGCATATTTTAGAATCCTACGTAATCATCACATTAATCGGCATAAATATGATCAAACACCCTTCGTTGAGGTGACACAAATAATATTTTGTTTCATCTCGCATGGTTATAGATGGAAGTAAAGTCTCAAAGGAGATTAGTCCTGATCCTCCTGATGTACTCAGCAAGACGAAATGTTTGGAAGCTTTGGCTGCCCTTAGGCATGCTAAATGGTTTCAGGTTTGCATTTATTTCCGTTTTCGTTTTATAAACTACACTTTCCAGCTTTGTTGTGGTTTATTTTAGTTTAATTTATGTATTGTAATTTTACTCGCAATGTAATATTAATATGTTAGAGATCGTAGGATGATTGTTGACGGAAATTCCGAATTTTCACAAAAAAAATCAGGGTTTGCAAAAACCGCAACCTACTATAAAAAATTACTAGAATTCTCAACGAGGTTATATATTTTTGGGGCTTACAAGCTTACTGGGGGTAATAATGCCTTAGCTTCGTTTGAACTTTTTGCTGAAGTATGTATAATTTATTCGTTCACGTTGCAATGGTACGTTCGATCTCTTTTCTTCATTTTTCGCTCCTTTGTCGTTTTTTAGAAGCGAAAATATCCGCTGATTTCTTTCCTAATCGTCATTCAGCGTACTGTTGTTTAGAACTAATAATTTTGTGAAATAAAGTAAACTGAAATTTGAGCTTTCTGAAATGATTTCGGTTTACTTTGTTGTAATCATGTGTGCGCGTACATTCGACACACAAATTGTTGTACATGAATCGACTAGTAGTTAAGTAATTGTTATTCAAGGCTGGAAAGTTGAGTGGAAATTTTACTTACATCATGATCGGCCAATGTATCATTTTGAACGCGAATTTTTTCCCTTGTACATAATGGAATTTCGAGACGAACTTACGAAAAAAAAAATTGTATACGTATATATATATATTTGGATTAAATTGCAAAAATAAAACAAAAACAAAAAAGTAGAACAAATGAATTTGAAAATGAAGAAATGAAAAAAAAATGAATGCAATGTAAACCTGACTGAGTTCTATATTTACTTTTCTCCCTTTATAAGTTATTCGGTTTTCCTAATCATAAGACTTATTTATTTAACGAAGTAAATTCAAAAATCGAATCCAAATTGCATAAGCATTACAAAAATTATTTTTTCGTTGCTAATTTGGGTTTTCTAACTGAATTTTCAACAGGCTAGAGCAGCAACGGTTCAGAGCTGTTTGATCGTTATACGCATTTTACGAGATTTATGTAAACGCGTTCCTACTTGGGCACCATTCAATTCGTGGGTAAGTTGATATTACCGCGTAACTGATTCTTCTATTTCGATATTGCGCGACTGTAGTTTCGATTTAGTACGAGGAACATTGTTCTGTCGTGTACTTTAGGCTATGGAGTTACTATGCGAAAAATTATTAAGTTCGTCGAGTGCAGTATTGTCTCCCGGGGATGGTTTACGCCGTGTATTCGAAGCAATTTCATCAGGATTATTGTTACCCGGCGGTCCCGGTCTTCTAGATCCGTGCGAAAAAGATCCGGTCGACGCGGCCGCCTACTTGACGGACCAGCAAAGGGAAGATATTACCGCTTGGGCGCAGGTACGTGTCTTCGTCGGTTAGACTTGAATTTCAGTCATTGTTTTGTAAAACTTACTTCGAAAAGGGGCTTTAAATGACGCTAAAATACCATGATGATCTCTCAGCTCACACTGATAATTACCACGTGATTAGAATAACTTGTTCCCTGATTTTTATTCTGAGTATATGCGTCAGAAGTAATTTTGAGAAATGCATGCGGCGGCGATTATTTTTTTTTTTGATTTCGATTGTTCGATTCTAACATGTGTTCTCTTTTGCTTGTCCCCCTTCTCCCACGATGGGAATTTAGCAAGCATTAAGATTAATCGCATTTCGTCAAATACATAAAGTGCTGGGTATGGAACCGTTACCAGCGATGCCGAAGTTTCGTAATAAGCAACCGAATCGTAAGCGACGTCGTGAGAATTCGGCGGGTGGCAGAAACGAAGGTAGAATATTTTTATTTATTTTTAACGCTACGTTTTGTCCCTTCGTACTTCGATACAAGTACGTTATTTCGTGAAAATGTGAAATGATTATTTTTCTTCACCTAGGCGTAGAAGGTAAAAAAGATAAAAAAGATGCCGAAGAAGAACCAACTAATGCAACAGCAGAGATCCTATCGTCGGCAGCTGCCAACACCGGAGAAGAGAAAATGGATACTGATAAACCGGTAACGGTGAAATGAAAAGAATAATCGTCTAGTTGATGACACCCCAGAATGACGACGAGGACTATCACCTTATAATTAGTTTTAAATCTTTAGACATCTTGTTTTCTTTGTCTACCTATTTTTTCCTTAAGTTTTTTTTGCTTTTTTATATTTTTGGCTAAACTGCTCGGCTTACGATGTCGTATTTCGACAGAATTTTTTTCTCAACGTGTTTTATTCGTATTTTTAATTAGTAGAGGATTTCGCAGACAATTAATATTTGATACTTCATTTCAATTCAATATATTATTTCAAATATATCTTCTTTAGTTGAGAAAATATGATTATATTTTTCGTTGCAAATGGTGCGTGAAATGAAACGAACGCGTGGTAAAAATTCAGAATTTATTCTAACGTTAAATTCCGATAAAAATTAGTGATATGCTTTTGAGAACTTATTTTCTTTCTGTCTGAGTACAAAATATTTGCGTAATAGAAAACATTTATATATACACAACCATTAGGTAACAATTAGTCTTATTACTAGTTGAGAACAGTTTGAAGTCAGTCGATGAAGGTTAGGTTATCTTACTGTCACCTGTCGATGTGGTAGATTGAAATTACTGCTAAATACAAAATGAGGAATACTGAAATGGAATGTCTTGAAGAGGAACTGGTGTTGGGCGATGTTCTACTGCTGTCACTTTTTGATTTTTGACTTTGAGATGTTTCAGAGAGATCTGCAAAAAGAGAATATTGTTCTTAGCTAGTCGAGTTGATTGATCATTGATATTAAATTAATAAATTTGCCAATAGATCAATCAGGAGATGAAGCTGTAAATTCATTTAATTTCCATTTTTTCCAAAACTACTCAACTAATTGAAAATCGCATGCGTACGTTCATTCAAAATAATTTGAAATAATTATATTTCAAATTTCATCAATTTTCGTTCGCTAAATCTCTAGATCGAATTGATTAAAGATTTACATAGCTCTTATGGAAGTTAAGTCGGGGCAGAGTATGCTATGAAATTTGAACGTGTATTGAGAATATCCCCTTAAATCATTTAATATTAAAATGTAAACTTTTTTCTTCAAAAATTACAAGTTTGTTTTTGAAAAAAAAAAAAAATTAATACAAAACTTTTTATTCCAAAAAAATTAAACGATTTTTTTTTTCTATTACACCTATAAATAAAAGGAATTTTTTTCTTTACAAAAAATATTTTTTCACTTAAAAAAGTTTGAAATAATTGGTAGGTAGGTAGGTTGGTCTAAGTACCATTTCGTGAATTAATTTCGTTTCAACCCCTCTGTACATGCTTTCAAGACACTATTAATCATTAAAATGTGATAACTTGAAATTTCAACCAAATTCGAAATTTAAAAAAATAATTATATAGGCACCTATATTTTTTTTGAGGAAATGAGAAAGAATAAGCAGTGACCAGCTGACCACTCACTATACGTTTGGTACGAAATTATTTGTTTGTCGAATAGGTATGTTTACAAATGACGAGTACAAACGCAGGTAGGTATCTGTTTGTTCGGACAACATGATCTCACCTTTAATAATTCAACTGAACCCCAATAACAAGGGTCATTTTTTGGGCCCATTCAAATTAGGCTATATAATCATATCCCTAAACGCTTTCTATCAGATAAGTTATCCGCAGTACGGTTCGAACCATCGGTTAATTCGTTGTGTCAGGTTAGTCGCAGGTACCGATGAAATTTGTTTTAAGAAACCCGATTCAATTTTGCATTCCCACTAGTACAATAATTATTATCTAGATATTATCCGAATAAAAAGAAAATTTATAAAATTACCGCATAATCGTATTTTTGATGTACTATTGTACTAATACTATGCCAGCTATGAACACAAATGTAAATAATTTATAGTACAGTATAGATTGGTATTTTTATATTATTCACACTGCCTATTAACATTTTATTCATTTCTTAATCCTTTACAGGTCTACAGTTACCAATGGAATCATTTCTGTTATGTACGAGTAGGTAATTAATTAATTGTTTTCAGCTTTTAACGTGGACTTTATGCAGAAAGATACTGGTATACGTACTGACACATACACACAATTATTTGTATTTACTTCGTTTGTTGAGTTTTCTTATTTCTGGTTTCGGTAAAATTTTGCTATTCTAAATTTTACAATTTTAACTGGATTAAATATTACATGTGAGGGTGGTCCTCATTTTCGGCTTTTGACTTTTTTTTCGCGAGAAAATAATTCCTCATCTTTACCAAGCTTTTTAAAATTTTTATTTTCAATAGAATTTTAAGAGATGCTTTCTAACCCTACTTTTATAATTGAAAAAATTTTCATTTGTAATTAAATTAGCGGAAAAATTAAAAATAAAGAAATTCGTTTTCCATGAAAAGGAAAAAATTTGTAGGAAAAAATTACAAAAGTTTGAAATGTCATTAGTTTAAGTGGCAATAAGCAGCCACAGGCGTGAATGTAGATTATGTTAAGTATGATTTGACACAATCTACCTTTTTGAGAAAAAAATTCTGAATTTTCTTGGAATAAAAAATACCTTTTTGAAGTGAAAAAACAAGTAAAAAAATTTCTCTATTTTTTCGGGTACCTAAGAAAATAATTCTTTTAGGAGAAACAAATTTTCATATTTTTTTCAGCACAGGAATTTTTTGAATTCTTGCGAAAAAAATTTTCAAGTTTTGCAAAAAAATATCTATTTTTAGGAGAATAAAATCTCAAGAGAAATTGAAGTGGCAGGCACCCACAAGCGTAACTGCAGATTATGCCAAGTGTGTTTTCACACCATCCATTTTCTTCAGAAAAAAATTTGCGAGTATTCTTAGAATAAAAATACCTATATATTTCAATATTTTGAAAGAAAAAAATTCTTGCTTAAATTCTTGCAAAAAAAAAAAAAGAAAATAGAAAAAAAAATTATGATAATTCTTTCAAGTGAAAAAAATAAGTAAAAAATTCTCTATTTCTTCATGGGCAAAATTTTTAATTTTTTTATGAGTTATAACAAATTTTTTTTTTAATTTTTCAAAAAAAAATTATTGAAAAAAATCTCATTATATTTATGTAGAGAAAAAATTTCAATTTTTTGAGAATCACTTCAATTTTTTTCATTACTTTAACTGTTTGAGAGTAAAAAAAATTCTCAAATTTTTGAAGAAAAAAAAACGAAGTTTTCTAGGAATAAAAAATAATGCTAATCTTATTTTTTTTAGTTGGCCAAAAAGATTTTTTCAACTTTTTGAAGTAAAGAAATAGGTACCTATGTAAGTAAAAAAATCTTTCAATTTTTTCGTAGTGGACATCTTTTATAGTTTTCTGCAATAAAAAAAATTCTCATTTTTTTGAAATTATACCTAAACAATTTCTTTTATTTGGAGAAGATAGAATTTTCACATCCAACATTTGAAAATTTTCAACTAGGCATTTATTCGGAAAAAATCTAACCACACCCTAGAAAATTCCAAGTTACCGCCCCTGAAAGTGGCAAAACTTAATGAAAATTGATTCAATTACGTTTATGAGAAGCAACTCTAAAATTCAGTGAAGGTAAAGATAAAGAATAGGTAAATGATTATTTTCTCATAAAAAGGAACAACTTCGTATTCTAAGTACAAAAATTTCCCCAATTTATTTTTATTTTGTTTGGAGGGGGAAGGGCCGAAGGGGAATTGGACGGGCTATTAAACTTTACTTAAAATTCGTTGAGGAAAAATAAAATAATGTGAACTACTTTGAATAAAAAGGAACAAATTGAATGAATTACAATTTTAATGAGGAAAAATTTTGAAAAACTGTCAATTTTTCATTCTTGGAGGTCTACTTACCTACTAGTCTCCGCTTAAAATTCTGTTGGAGGAGAAAATAAAAAATAAAAAATTAATTTCTCATAAAAAGAAACGCCATTTTGGGGGTGGCATCAAAAAGAATAACCATATCTAAATGAGCTGGGCACACCATAATTTCCTATTCGATTCCGGATTCTTCAATTTAAAAATAAACTGCGGGTATGTGAGAGATCCAATAATTAGTGTTTGAGACGCAACGCAGTACCTGTTTGAAATTTCAAAATGTCGTAGTGAGAAAACTTTCGAATAAATTACTTTTCAACATTAGACCTTAAAGAAATCACTGTTAAGTATTAATGATTTCTGATTTATTTAAAAAAAAATAGTCAACCCACGTTGAACAACCCCGAAACTAAAATGAGTAGGTAAGCTATGTATCGTGGGGAAGCTTTGATAAAAGATTGTGTAAGGTATAACCTAGCTGGGGTGTCTATTGCCTACCCGCTTATGGGAAGCCATGCTTATGCAACAAACAACTCATTCAATCAAGCTATTAAACGAAGAATTCCCTTGTGCTTTGCTTTACCGCATGAATTGATTACTGTACCTTACCTACACAAAATATAACTCTATAAAAGTTTTTCAATGGTTTAGGTAAATAAGATGATAAATGTGGCTAATCAGATTCATTTTTGAGAATGTAAAAAACAATGTTATATAAGTTTTTAGGATTTTTATTTGTCTTTCGGTCAATTTTTATTTTTTACTTTTATTTTATTCAATTCTAGTTTTACACACGTGGGTACGAAAAAGTACACTAAATAAACGTCCGTATTTATTCTTGTTTGTGCATCTATCAAATCTAAATATGCATTTCAATCCACGAGGACAGTTGCTGTGAACCAGCATACAAGGAACATTTTTCACTTCTAGATTCTTTTTAAAGAGTAATCTTATTAATAATTAAATTCTCGAGATGAAGACGAGATTTTTAGAGTTTAAAACATTATAAAAAAAAAAAACAAAAAAAAAAAAAACAGAAGCTTAGCTTTCCATTATCAAAAATAAACAAAAGACTTTC
>FIZV01030041.1:0-18420 GCA_900050545.1 Trionymus perrisii | reverse complement strand
GTAAAAATACACTTCTGCGCTTCGCTTGAACTACTCGCATACTCGCTACGCTCGTATGCTCGCCATTGTTCTCGCGGGATTTTGGAATTACCCCCAGTAGAAAAAACATACCTATCCATGTTGAAACTTTTCAAAAAAATTGCCATTCTCAAAAATTTAAATAATTTAAATATTTTCATTTTTTTTTTAAATTTTTAAAAATTGAAGTGAGTTAAAAAATCATGTTTATTTTGAACTTTTACTAGGTATCTATTTTTAATTTCTAAAGACTATGAATTCTGAATGTTTCAAATTCTAGGTTTGCTGGATTTTTCACATTTATCAAGTTGAACATGTTTTCAATTGAAACAAAAAAATCATCGCAAAAATTTTGACATTTTTCTATTTCTACTTGAACTGATTATTCTAAATATTGCAAAAATTACGCTAATGAATGATTAAACCAAAAATTTTTCAAAATCGTTTCAATATTAAAAATTGAGTCAAGTAGATTTACAAATCCTGCAATTCGTTTTAAAATGTTTTCCTTATTTTTTTAACAGTTGATTTCTCCAATTTAAAAAACTCAGGATGATAAAATTTTTGTACATAATTTTTTAAATTTGGTTCATCAAAAAAATTGATTAAATTTTTCAAAAAAATTTGTCTTTTAACTCAAAAATTTCCCCAATTTTAAAACTTTATAAATCACCGCGAATGCAACTGGGGGAGGAAAAAATGGTTTTAATTAAAACAGCAGGACTTACGAGTACATTAATAATTAACAAGATTACGTACCTACTAATAAGTTTAATACAAATATAAATATTTATAATTCAGCCGGCGAGAAATCGAAATGATGATATCGACGTCGATATAACATTTAAAGCCATACACTTACGCCTACTCGACGGATACTGACTCGAACGAGCTCGCCATTTCCGGCATAAGTATATTTCCACCGATAGACTCTCCCCAACAACCTTTTTATCCGATCATCGAACAATGCATTAAAATGATGATAGATAACCAATGCTGAATGTTTTCGTTCAACGGATCGTTTTAAAAACGGAAATGATTCGAAAAGGGTGCGAGAAAACTCATCAAGGCTGAAATCTTACATCAACGAGCGAGAGTTGATAATCATGCAGACTAATTCTTGGCACGTGCGTATTGTCCATTATCTCGCGTAATAATCGGAGCAAAAGTTAATAGGCTTACATGATTTTTTATGGAATAATACGCAGTGAATTTGTGGTATGTTTCAAAAGAGGAGGGGAGGGGTGAAATTGAGAAGAGCTATTATAAATTTTTGTAGGTATTTATAAATTAAACTCGATATTGGAGATTTTAGCTTCGAGGTAGGGATAAAAAGAAAGCAATCTCGAGCATGCGATACTTTTATACCTACCGCTTAAATGCTAAAATAAAGCTTTTTTTCTTAAGCCTTAAAAGAACCACATACGAAACACGCAAAAAGGTAAGTTGGTTTTGAATTTTGGACGAAAAATCCATCCAGTCCGAAGAAAAGGATTAGACGAAGGCGTAATCCTTAAAACTTGCCGAGCTTTTCTCACTACTGCGGATCAATTCTGGTTTTGGGCAATAAATGCGACTGAAAAATCGAGTCCGAAAAAAGAAAATAATTACACGAAACGCTTCGAAGTATTGATTTTAACCTCGATAACTTAAGTTTTTTGAATTAAATTCTAAACTCGCGCTCGGTACGCTCGTCTCACGCCATAAACACCGTTTGCTTCGTTGAAGAAATTTTTATTGATGTGGTCCAAGTACTTGTTCGGACTATCAAAAAACCGCATGAAAATTCGTTTCAGCATGAGAGAATATATAGAGCAGTAGGTGTACCGCATTACCTGTACGCTCTGATATTCATAAACTCTCCAATTCGTATCAAATCTTATTTACATATGAAAGACTTCACTTGGTTAAAAGCAAGTGGAAAAGAACCCCCTTATGACAAATCTCTTATGACCGCATCGCTTAAATTCTTTTCACTCGATGCGTAAAAAAACATTTTTCTTTACCTACCTAATTTCTCGTGCTACGTTCGTGAAAGAGAAAAATAGGCCAATAAAATATCGCGGGGTGTGCATTTTGCTGGCAACTTGTGCTCGATAGCTCGGCTACTCCTTCTGCTCCGCTATTCGAATAATTGCGCGCGAAGAATAAAAAACCAGGGTAATTTTATTTCTTATGTAGAATCGACCATGTCTCCAAATAAATTTTCTTTTATGTACACGAAAACCAATCAAGCTGGTTGAAATACACGATGAATACGCAAACACACTACCATATACACGTAAACCGGAAATAAATTACAATTCCGGATACGTTTGTATTGTACAATGAATCGAATTCTATCTCGCCGTTAGGCAATTGTGGTGCATGTAGGGCCTACGAGTAGAATCGTAGAATGTTCTCTAGGCCAATGTTATATACTTACATTAAGAAGTAGAAATTAGAATTATGAATTGAAATTTTTTGCTGAAGTATTTTATCGGATGTTGTTCAGTTTTACTCAACTCACTGGATGAAAACCAAAAGCCAGTGTTGCAAGAGTGGTGGTTACAGCACTCCGGCAGAGTACTCTTTACTCCCGATTTTTTTACATTCATTCCTTACTCCTGCTCCACTCCTCATTCCAAAACACTCTCACTCCTACTCCACTCCACTCCTTCACTGAGAACACTCTCATTCTCACTCCGACTCCCACTCCTTGAATTTTTTTTTTTTTTTCAAAATTTGATTGCACAAAAAATTAAAAAAAGTAAATTCTTGTATTTTTTTTATTTAAATAAAATCAAAATTAAAGAATCAAACAAATATCGAAACTAATAACGAATTAACGACGATTTCTACAAAAATTTTTGAAAATAAAATTTCAACTATTAACTATAACATCATAAAAATGTGCATATTGTAGGTAATTTGGTTCGTAAATTCATATTTTCAACTATATTGAAATCAAAATATTTCACATGGGGTATATCAAGGTAGGAATCAGAATTTTTATATCACGACAAGTGAGCTAAATGAAAAAAAAGAAAGGAGTGAAGAGTGTTGAAATTTTTGGCACTCCCACTCCACTCCCACTCCTTTACAGAACACTCCATTGTGAGAGTACTTCACGATTATAAGGAAATCACTCACACTCCACTCTCACTCCTTCAAAATTTTGCACTCCGCCTACTCTTCACTCCTACTCCCCACTCCACTCTTGCAACACTGTCAAAAGCTATGTAAATGGGAAGGCCTTATGTTAAATAAGTAACATTGCAAATTTATTTTTAATACTTTTAAATTTTTCAAATGAGCTGGGTAGCATTTTTTCAAATTCTTTAAAATTAATTTTGAAATTTAAACCAATCATTTTTACATACCTAGGTCACGTTCTTTTCATCGCATCGCCTGATATTAAACTTTAAAGATTTTTTAATTATATCAAACAATTTACTTTTTTTTAATTTTTCAATTCACTCATTAGTGATATTTTTAAAACAGATTTTCAAATTTTTTCAGTAGGTAGGTAATTAATTATGTATCCTAGGTATACTTACTTTCTCTAATTTGGAATTTTATCCAACTATTCCATCTACAATTTTTTTTTTTTAATTTTCTCATTCACTTTTTTTTTTATTCGTGGTAGGTACTGCTTATTAAAACTAGACTTCACATTTCTTCTGTATACGTGCTTCCCTCGCGTTTTCGGAATTATTTTAATTTTATTTTTTTCAAAATGAAAATAAAAGATAAAATTTTTAAAAAATTTACAAATTTTAATTGAATGAATTTTAGACAATATTTCAATTCATTTATTTTTCCTGAATTTTTGAATTAGTAAATTTTGTCATATTCTTAATTTATTAAATTTTGCCGGATTTATAAAATTTTTAAATGAAGTTTGACTCAGTGAATTATAAAAAATTTTATTTGGACGATTTTTGAGAAATTTTCATTTCATTAATTTTTTACTAATTTTTGATGCATTGAATTTTCGCATTTTTTTTTAATTGATCAAATTTTACGAAATGTTCAAAACTTTTGAATAAAGTTTAATGCAATAAATTATTGGCAATTTTTCATTTCTTGTATTTTTTTACGAATTTTCAATTTTTTCAATTTTTTCAATTTTGTAACTAACTAAATTTTTGATATTTTTTAATCTATCAAATTTCGACGGATCTTTAAAATATTTTTGAGTTAAGATCGGTTTAATGAATTATGAAAAATTTTAATTTGATGAAAATTTTTCATTTCATTTGCTTCTAGGTAAGTATACAAATCTTTGATTCATTAAATTTTTGCAATCTTATTTAATTTACCAAATTTTGCCAGATGTTCAAAATTTTTGAATGAAATTTAATTCGATGAATTTTTTAAATTATTGGCAAATTTCGAAAAATTTTCATATCTTGTATTTTTTTTTTTACGAATTTTTGATTCATTACATTTTTGCAATTTTTTTAATTAATCGTTCTCCTACAAAGTTCACTTTTATTCATTTTTGGTATTTTCTAAAACGAGTTTTCAAATTTTTACAGTATACCTACTTACTTACCCTGTGTTTTTTTTTTTTCAAAATGGATTGAATTATAGTTTCAAAAAAATTTATAAACTACAATTGAATGAATTTTAGACAAATTTTCAATTAATTTAGTTTTCCTGAAGTTTTGAAATAATAAATTTTTCTATGAAAGCAATCAATAAATTCAATTTCATTTTTAATGAGTTGGCAAGGTATAAAATTTGAATTTTGAATATTGAATATTGAAACAAATTTTTAAGGATTCCAACAGACTTGGTATCGAAAATTTTTATTTTTTTGCGAATAAAAGCCATTTTGGTTGAGTATGAGATAAACCAAAAAACGTTTGGCTCAAGGATCAGCTCTTAAATGGGCTTAACAACAAAAACAAAAATACATTCCCCTCTAGGATCTAATGAAAAAAAAAAACTTCGCATCACGTTTATCATCACAGCTTACAAAATTTTTATGTAGTATAAGGTTAATTGCAGAGAGGCACCGATAACCTAGGTGGATTAGAGTGAAAAAAAATTGCGTGTAGTTTTATCGACAAAATTTCCTGGTAGGTATTTTATAAAACGGCGGGTACTCAGCTAAAGAGAACATTGTGATTGACTTTATCGTTATTACGTTGTCATAAGTTCATGTTCAATTTTAATATGAAATTTTAAGCCGGCTTTGCTGATGATTTTTTTGAAAAGTTTGAGCCGTCCCGAGTATAGAGACGTAATAACCAAGGAAGCAGCAGTCGAAAGTGATGAGAAAGTACTGCTTCCCGGAGTCGAATTTATCGGTTGACGTTTTTTGATTGAACGAATTTTTTCCTTTCGTAACTTTTTAATGTTTGTTTCACTGTGTATAGCGACGAGTGGATGGAATTATTCCGTTGTCGTACGATACACGTACTATGATCTCGATTATCGAGTTGTACACGAGTGCTGGTAGTCGGAATGGGTAAAATTTAAACCTAAAAAGTTATGGAAGCAATCGTGCGAATATTTACAAAGAATGTTCTTCGATGAAAGGTACAAAAATTTCAAACGTTTATGTAAACTAGGTATAGAACGCGGATAAACACTGCTGAAAATAATGTTTTTTTTCTTCCAACTACCTACTAAAGTTTTCGAACAATAGAAATTTCTTTTCGAATTTTATATGTATTGCCAAGGGTATAGTTAAGCGTTCTTGCTAATCATACTAAAGCCGCTGAATTCATCAATTAAACTCGAATTAATAGTCATCATCGTTAGAAACACGTTATGCTTTCTTCTCAAACATCTTAAATTACTACAGTTTTATCAAAACCAACATCAAAACAGGAACGAAATTTGTTACAAGAAAATTGGCTTTCTAGATCGCGCGTATGAGCAACATTAACGAAATTCACTTTTTATTATTTTTTACGAGGATATTTAATTTGATGAAAATTCTCAAAGAAAAAATTCGTTGTGCTGTGTAAACAAATAGGTATAGCCAAGCGTTATCTCAGATGGCAAAATTCCACAAAATCATTTTCAACAATGAACGTGGTAGTTTTGCTCAAAACAATAAGTTCAAATTTGTAATTGTGAGGAAAAATACGATCGTAGGTACACGTTACAAAGAAAAAAGATACCAAATTGCATAATTTGAAATACCTAATAACTTGTTATAATCTCGGGCATTATGCTTATTCGAGCTAATGGGGATTTATTGAGAACAGAAATGAGGAATGATTTATGAGGTTTTCTTCTATTTGATCGAAATTGATAAAACAGAATCAAATCTAATGTCATTATGACCTACATATGAAAAAGTCGGTTGTGCACCCATAATCCATACCACACAGAGGTGGAAATGCAAGGGAATCAAGACCTTGCCCAATTTCCACGATCCGAACAACAACACAGCATCACTTCTTTTATAAGTTATTCGTACCTTGGCTTTAGCGAGTTTTACAAGCCCCTTAATCCTTTGGTGGAGCCGAACCCACCTCTAGCTAAGTTATTCGTTCCGTATGTGGAAGGAAATCAAGCATTCACAATTCTGAAATCAGCACTCGAAAGCTGTGAAAGTTTTCGCAAAGCTCATTAAAAACTCGTCGGTGTAACAGTGTGGAAACCATCATTATACTTATTGCGAATAGATAGTAGGTATGGTATATAAAGTAAATTCTCGGTAAAAACTCATTACAAAAGAAGCTCGCGTATACGAGCACTTTTCAGATTCGTAAGCCTAACTCGAAAACTTTTATGACTGGACCATTGCCAAGATACGCGTATCTTCTTATACGTACATAACGTAACAGTATCGAATGTTATTCCAAGCTGCGTAAATTGGTATTTGACCTAGTAGCCCAAGTTTTCCCATTCGCATTCAAAGGTTAAGACGTATAAATACGATTCGATACTTCACGCCCTACCTTAACTTGAAATAAAGGTATACAATACGGATGTCGATGTCGATACAATTAAAAATTAGGTAGAATCGACATACCGAACTTAATTCAAAACGGGATGACACTTTGGCCAAAGGGTTAAAGTCTTTTCGATACCTAAATGGAATTGTTTTACTAATGAATAGCTAATAAGTAGGTAGGTATACGGGTTTCTTTTTCAGAACCGTGTACGTGTTTACAGTTGAATTCATTTTTCAAGTTGACGGGTGAGTGACCAAAACATGTTAATCGATTAGCCTTAAACTCATTCGTGTTTCAAAAGAAACACCTGTCAATTAGATCAAAATAGATTTGCTAACTGAGACGTTCCGATTATTTATATGGATATTGAGTAGGTAGTAGGTAGCTAGGTACAAGCTTTGTGCGTGAGATGTAACCTACCTTGAACACCGATACATGAAGAAATGAGTATTAGGAATAGAGGGATGTGTTATGGAATGAATTGAAAATTTGATTTTTTGAAGAACTAGATACTATTTTTTTAAATCCAAAGCAATTTTTTTCACATTTTCAAAAACTAGCTTGTCATATAGCGATGATATTCTTTCTCCCCTCTACTTATTGGGATGTCTCAGGATCCGTACAGTCTTGTGGCATTCACGTAATTCAATTAGTCGATTTTCTTGTCCGATATAAGACGTTTCAGTATGGTATTATGATACTCGTATGTTATCAAAAAAAATAAGAAGTGTAAAATTTTCTTTTCTTTTATAGTTAAAATAAAATGTGAAGTTCAAAGTTTAATTCTTTTATTTTTGGTGAAATTAAATAATGTGATCGAATTTTTAACGGTGTGCCGGCTAGGCACATAGAAGTTGTCCCCATACCGTTTTTCCCCATGTCTTAAGTAATTAGAATTGATATTATGCAATAGGTTTGATATACTCGATTGATCGAGTTCTTTTATTTTTATTCTCATGTATTTTATTGTTTAAAAGTTTAGAAATACTCGGTTAATGAGTTTTTATTTTAAATTTGATATATTCGGTTAAACGAATTTATTTCTATAAAAATTTTGATTGGAAATGCGATCTTGAAATCGCGTGATTTTTATATTTAAATTAATTTCTTAAAATGATTTTTTTTTTTCTTTTAGTTAATTTCTTAATTAATGAATGAGTTACGATTTCTCAAAATCCATACAAATTTAGTCTCTAAATCATGCTATTTCGTTTTGGTGTAGTTCTTATTCTCCTCAACAACTTATAAAGATCCCACTATTTTTCCCTGTATTTGTTATCCTAAACTCATTCTATGCCTGCCTAAAGTTCCTTAAATTTCAATGAAGTCGCTGATCCTCATATTATAGTTCATTCCCAAGTAATTACACCACAAAAAATGGCGCCCAACGTGGGGCTCGAGGGAGACTTCTTGTCTATTTCGAGCAACTTTATTCCTACCCATCCCTAATCCTAAATCAATTCCAAGTCAAATCCCCAGATTGAAATGCTGTTCGTGATTCTGGATCTGTTAGTCTCTAGTATGTAATAGGACAAAAATCTGTATCCACCGTTATTCAATCTTTTATTTTATCCAGCTTCAATCATGCCAATTTGAATCAATAAGAGACTTGTTTGCTAGATTGAAACTAAGAATAATACCTATTCTTTTCGAGTTGATACATTGTAGCTATCGAGTAAGACGTCTTGATAAATCTTGTTCAAAGAAGAGCTTGATTTTTTCGATCGCTTGCTTTTAGTTCTATGTAGATAACTCGAAATAACCTACCTAGTTTATCCTACCTATGTTGTTTGCATTTGGCGATAGAGTTACTTGGTTTTGACTTGTGCATGTACTATGTTGCACATATAGAGATAAGATTGTAAAACGATGCCTCGATACATTCTGCCTATACCATCTAGATACTGCTTTACAGGGTTCCATCGTCGAAAACCAAAGACAACGCTTATCGTTTATCGTCGTATATTGTGCTGTTTCACCGATGCGTTATTACGAAGTCTCCATACGTGTAAAGCATAATCATTATTTATCTCGTTTTCATTTTTGCACGCCTGCGTGAATGTTGGCAGAATTGTTTTTATCAGTGAACTCACCACTTATCAATGTATTGTGTTTATAAACAAGGCATCTTTGTTTCGAAGTGTAATGAAATTTTAATTGGGTAGCAAATATCTCGTATTTTTTTTTATTTATTTACAAGTGCTATTTTATTTTAAAATTTATACGCGTCTTGTTGTTCTGGTTTTATTTTTATTTATTTATTTTTTCATTTTGGTCATTTTCGTTATCAGTGATAATTGCCGAACGTATATGAAATCGTAATTCTGTTTTCCCTAGATTAAGTATAATCAGGTAAATGCTTTCTGTATGTATCTAAATTGATATGCTCAGGCATATCTGGCGCCCTTCGTGGACGAATTCGTCCAATCCGAGCAAATTTGATCACCTACATACAGAGGTCATTTATCAGTTGTAATTTTTAGTTTTGCCCGATGTGTATTTTATTTATCATTTTATTTTCATACACATCCCCTATAGTAGTAAGTTAGGGCTTCCCAAAAACTCCCCCACTTTTATTTTTATAGTTTTTTTTTTTTACAACTTCTAGTGCTGAAACCGGTACATTTTCTTATCAATAATAAAGTAAAAACCGTGAACGTTAATTCGTATCTTTTTCGATCTCGCGATTCATTTTGTAATTTTCGCGAGTGTTGTGATAAAATGCCGCTACCAGGCAAAGTATCTTCAAAAAAACCTCGGAAAAGGGGTCGACCGAAGAAAGCGGCTGTAACCACCTCTAATACGACGTCGCCTTCTCCAAGTGTTCCAGTCACTGAACCTGTTATAGTTCCAGTTTCTGTCCACTCAACAGTACCTATAACTACAGCGAATGTACCTGTACAACACCAACACCGTCACCGTCTTCCACGTCCGGCGCACGCTATTCTCAGAACTGCATACATAGATGAAACGATCAGTCGTCTTAGTAGTACACATAACGAGACGCTTTTTCACCAACAACGCCGATCAGAGCTGTATTTCCCAGATAATAATCGTCCTTCGATAATTCCTCCCATTTGTGAACGAATTTCCTCTCAAATTCCTTCAAGTTCGAAAACTGATAATTCCCAAACTCATTATCACAGTTTATCTTATCCGAATCCGCCTATAAAACAACCTACACAAACAATTCAATCGCAAACTCTACCTAGTACTAATCCTATTCCTACGTATCATATAAACGATCAATTTGATGCAATAATCGATAATCAGCTGATCGAGTTTGAGAATAGTTCTGATCATCACTTACGCGCCGAGGATGCTGATTCCGAAAATATTAGTACCGACGAATCTGACGATAATAATCAACATCCGATTAATGGAGTTACACTTAGCGAGGCTACAGATGACGCTACATATACCGGAGCTAGTCCAGCTTCTAAATTATTTCCGACTCCCGACTATCACTGGGGCAATACGACATTCGATATAGCATCCGATGAAGAGCGAGATAGATCGAAAAAAACGCCTAATATTCGTTTGCCGAATCCAAATATTCAATCGGCAATCCATACTCAGACCCATACTGAGCCTCCGCTGTTCCAAAGTCGTAATATCAACCAGAATGATCGATTAATTGGTTCCACTCCTGTTATATGGCCAACCGCTACCATGCCAACAGTCGCCACTATAGAGTACACACGTGCAGTGCCCACCAAATTGCCTCAGCATCAGCAACCTCCTCCAATATATACCATGACGAATAACGTTCATACAATTCCTACATCATCCGAATTAAATCATCAGGTGCCACTCGAACCTAATGTAATTGTCAATGAGGTTCCAGAGCACAGTACACCGCCACCACCTCCAAGTACACAAGGAGATGGTGAAGTAGATGATTTTCTTAACAAGATGAGCAATATGATTTTCGAAATGGATCGACGTAATCAAGAACGTTTACTCGAGTTTGATCGAAAACGTTCGGCTGAATTGTATGAAATCGAAAAGAAGCGTATTGCCGAACTTCACGCTCTAGAACAGAAACGAACTACCGAGCTTCTCGAATTAGAAAAAAGGAATCAAATTCGAGATGAACAGCTCGTAAATGAAATCGGCGAGTTGAGACAACAGTTTGAGCAGATTCAAGAAGATGCTTATCTATCCAGCGCCGAATCTGTCAATACTACGTCTTCGAAACGTTATCAACATAAATCGAGACCACCACCAACGTTATCACCATCGGGTCCAACTCTTCGGTATTCGATCAATCGACCCCTTCTCGATAAAGAGCAGCTACCCGAGATAAAAACTGAAGCAGATTTGATTCATTCGATATATTCTTCAACGACGCAGCCTGTGTGGAATTTTGCGAAAGCTCCACGTACTTTTTCGAAAGATAATACGATTCCAGAGTCGTTAAGTCGTACTATGGCCGCTATCTTCGGTGAAATGTCAATAATCGACCCGTACGAAGGTGCGAAAGATTGGCGTGGTCCAACACATTACCTTTCCGAGTTTGAGCAGTTGATGATTCCACAATGCCGTAACAACGTATGTGCTGTTCATGCATTCCTGAAAAGCCTAAATGCGCCAGAGTTACGTATTTTCAAGAAAACCATTCGTCTCGATATGCCCATCGACGATGTTTTTCAAAAGTTTCTAGACGAGACAACTAACGATAAAATGTATTATCGTGATATATCAGACTTCGAACGTGACGAATTCCCACTAGATAGTTCGCTCACTGTATCGATGTATACGGAATTCTGGTTATACCGTTTGATGCTGAATCCTCATTCCAAAATGCGATATAATATCGAAGAGCTACGTAGAAAGCTAACGCGAGCAAAACAACCAACGAATATCATTGATGCTTTTGATATTACCAGATTTCCCACTGAGCTAACTGTGGAAGGATTTATTCTCCGGTTACGGGAAATCGAGAAAATGAATAAATTTGATTACGAACATGTCGATCCAAAATCGATATTGCGGAAATTCGCCGATAACGTATATAAGAAAGGTGGGAAGCCGAAATCTACCCATACTTGTGAAACAGATGACAAGAAAATTAAGCCAAATCGTCTAAAATGGCATACTTCATCTACCGCAAAATCGTATAAGAAGCCATTAGCGAAACCAAATTCAAACAATACAAAATCAACCGAGTCGCAGACAAAAACCAAAGTACCAGAAAAAACAAAGAAACAAACGATCCAAGGAAAAATTAATTGCGTTGATTTTTCTAAAGCTGGTTATTTTGAGCACCAGAATGATGACGATACAGTCTCGTATTATATATGCAACGATAGAGGCGACCTTGAATTAATTGATACGCCGTATATATCCGGAGATGAAGATACAAACGCGTCATCAGATGAAGAAAATGATAAAAAATTGGGAAACGCCAGAAGTTGAATATTGACGGTCGTAATATTCAACCTACGTCGTCCCAATCGACCGACGAATCTGAAGCTGAACCATCCGCCAACCTCCTTGCTAATGTTAATTCTACTGTACCCGATTCGAATAGCTCAGGTTCCTCCGTCAAGGCTGAGATATCTTCAGATAAGAATTCGTCGTTACCCAAAATTCAGACAACTTCATCTTCGTCCAAAAATAAGCCAAGCATCGTCGGCGAATTAATCCTACGTTTTAAAGATAATTCCGCATATATAGGCAATTCATCAGTTGGAAATTTTTTCCGGAATTGGAGCGATGATACCAAGAGTGAACCAATATTGCTTGTATCTGATGAAAAAGTTAATACGCTGCTAACTACCTTAAAGCTGAATCCGATTACAGCGCCGCTCGATTACGTGGTCATTTCCATAGGTAATCCGGATATAAAACAAAAGAAATTTGATGCTACTAATTTTCGCGCCGATCTCGCTGCTATTGTTCATCTGCTACGAAATCGAGATCGAGTCAAAGAAGTTATTCTATGTCTATTGGCTCCAGAATTGGACCATGATACCGATGTCGCGTATTGGCAAAATCTACAAGAAGCAAATAAATCTATTTATTGGATTACGAAAGATGAAGATAGATGCGCATATTGGAATTTATTTGCTACATTCACGAAGCGAAAGAAAATATACCCAGATATCAACCGATGGTATATTTATACACATAAAGATGAGGTCCTGTATGAAACAAATATCCAGCTCTATCGTAAAATCAATATTAACGCTACGCCGAACCTGACTGATTTCAGTCGTGAAACGTATGCGAAATTGAGGACGTTATTCGCTAATTACACCGCGAAGCAGTTCTCCGATCGTTCGTTTGCTCAACTAACTGGTCAAATAGATCACCTCGCTATTGAAGATAATGCTATCGATAAATTGATCACCGGAAGTGAAGATCTCTCGATGTTTCGATTAAACGAAATCGTAAATGACGCAATTGAACCAATGAAGGCGTATAAATTGAATAATACACGACCTGACATCGTACCTAAGGTTGTTGTTTCGATAGCAGGAATCGAAATCGAAGCTCTTATAGATACTGGGTGCTCCCATGTTTTAATAAACGAGAATTGGTATAATCAGATTGCCGCTAAAGATCCTTCAGTTCGAAAATCAGAAATCTCCGCTGCAGGCTTAGGTAATCACTTCACATTAGCCACCGGTAAAAGCCGACCGAAGATTACCAAGGTTGCAATCTTACCTTTTCTGTTCAAAAATCAACCAAAACCATTAGAAGTATATCATACACCGATGCTAGTTACCAAGGACCTAAATCAAGATTTAATCATTGGTCGCAGCGTTTATCGGGAGCTCGGATTAATGGTTGATTTTACTGAAAATGTTATTCATGTGAATAATCCGGAATCAAAGAGAAAGTACGATATACCATTCAATGGTGAAATGAAACCAGATATTAATTGCGAACTGGTTATGCCATTACCATCCATTTTTACCAGCAATGACTTCAATATCAGTTTCATAAATGCCGATAGTACGTCACTTCAAGTTAAAATTGACTTATTGCTAGAAAATACTTCGTTACAGAAAGATGAAAAAAAAGCTCTTCGCGAGGTAATACTGGATCATCCAACCGTCTTCGAGAAACGAATAGGCAGATGTAATAAATATACGCATCGCTTTTCGATGACCAGTGATACTCCAAAAAACATATGGTGTAAAACGAGACAAATACCACATGCTTTTTTACCTGCTGTTCGCTCTACTATCCAAAATTGGCTCGACGAAGGAATTATAGAAGCTGTACCGTCCACATATAAGGTTGGATTAGTGGTGGTGGATAAAGGGGGCGGCAAGGTGCGCCCCTGCGGAGATTTCCGGGAACTGAATAAGTACATAAGAATGCATTCCAATGAAGTACCAAATATGGAAGCTCTAAGAACAAAATTCAGAGGAATGAATTTCTTCAGTTCGTTAGATTTCAATAACGGATTTTTGCAAATACCCGTAGATGAGAAATATTGGCAATATTTCAGTTTCGTTTTCGAAGGAGTCAGTTATGTAATCAAAAGTGTACCTTATGGTACAATAGACAGCATGCCCGCGTTCATAAGGGCAATGCAAATTATCCTCAAAGGGTTAGACTTCGTTTGTTTTTACGTCGATGATATATTGATTTTTTCTCAGAACTTCAAAGAACATCTTAAACACATTCGCATCGTGCTCGAACGCATACGAGCCGCAAATATGACGTTAAATGTGGCTAAGAGCAAATGGTGCTTGAGAAAAATTCGTTATCTGGGTCTTATCCTATCCGATGAAGGTGTAGCAGTGGATAAAGAACGTATCCAGACAATACTTGAATTTCCGAAACCGAATGATATTAAAGAACTCCAGAGATATCTTGGATTTTTCCAATTCTACCGAATGTTTGTTCCACATATTTCAGAGTTATGTGATAATTTATATGAGATGACATCGTGCAAGACCGATTTTTATTGGACAGAAGAACGCCTAGAAAATTTCGATAAACTAAAAGCGGCACTAGCAGATGCCACCTTGCTTATATACCCAGATTATGAAAAACCATTTATTATTTATACGGATGCCTCTGTAAAGGCGATTGCTGGAACAATCATGCAGGAACATGAAGAAGATGGTACCAAGATTATGAAACCTATAGCTTTCTCGAGCAGAGTTCTCAAAGCACATGAACAAAATTATACAATAATGGAGTTAGAACTATTGGCCATTATACATACACTCTCAAAAAATTCGTACATGCTCCTTGGACATGAGATTATGCTATATACTGATAATATGTCCATCACATACCTCAAACGCAGTGAAATGCTACCATCCAGAGTCATTCGCTGGATGCTTTATTTAGAAAATTTCAGTATAACAATTCGTCACATCTCAGGAGCTGATAATGCAGTCGCAGATTTCCTCTCGCGTTTCTCTTTCAACGTTACCAGAAACGAGAAAAATTTATCAATTTTTCTATTCGAATATGAAATGCCGTCGTCGCTGAGAGAAGATTTCCAGAACCTCGAAAATCTTCAGAAGAGTGATGAACGAAGAAATGAGAAACATTTAACATTTGATATAAACAAAAAATTATATCATTACCGTGGCCGCATCTATATACCAACTTGTTTACAATATCGATTATTAACCCATTATCACAGTGATTACGGCCATCTCGGAATCACGAAACTGATTACAGCGATCCGGCGACATTTCGATTGGCCAGGACTTACGGTACAAGCTACGAAATTTGTTAACCAATGCTTATGCTGTCAACTTGCACACCGCACCAATCGAAAGTTAGAAGGTCCCATCATTAGTATTCAAGCCGAAACCTTCAATGATACAATCTGCATAGATTACTTCGGCCCCTTACCAACATCCAACTTTGGTAATAATACTATACTAGTTATTGAAGACCTGTTTACTAAATTTGTCAGGTTATATCCGCTTCGAAAAGTGACATCGACAACCACCGCTGACCGAATTCATCGGTGGATAACCGAATTTGGTAAGCCGAAGAAAATATTAAGTGACAACGGACCTCAATTCACTTCGAATTATTGGATACGTCATTGGAAAGAACAGAATATACAAATACGCCACACCTCCCGATATAACCCCAATAGTAATCCGGCCGAGAGGGTTATGGCGACCGTAGGAGCAACTATACGAAAATATCTGGCAGATAAGCAAAGCAAATGGTCTACTATCCTAGCAGATATTGAAGCGAAGTTGAACTCTACGGAGAGCAGTACTACAAAATGTATCCCATTCGAATTGGTCTATAAGAAACCTGTTCCCGACGAACTAGCTGACATAGTAGTACCTCATCGTGTAGTATCTCCGAATCTAGACAAAATTGCCGTTGATGAAACTCGTAAAGAAATTGACAAACGTAAACGTCAACAACGTACATATACCACCCTCCAACCGGGTGACCAGGTATTTATCCGTACTCATATCCTGTCGTCCAAAGAAAAAAAAATTGCTTCAAAATTATCCAAACAATGGATTGGTCCTTTCAGTGTTATTCAAGAAAAATATAAGAACGTCTACGAGCTTCAAGATATCTCCGATCCAGATAATGTACGCAGAGAAAATATACGTCAATTAAAGGTGTATAAAACGACAACTCCTGTATCAAATATAAATTACACTACGTTATCTGACTCCAACAGTTCGATCAATTCACCTAATTTGGATCAAATTCATACCTCATCGTCGCAATGTATAGGGTCATCTACAGTCGAAAAGGTATCTATGTCCCAGCCGATAGCTGATCTAAGAAATACACCAAGATTGGTCGAGCGTATGCCGAACGTACCCGTATTGACCATAAATAATGCATCAAGTACGAGTTCACTGTCGAATACGATTCAACGCTCCACCATTCCCAAGAGCACTAACCAACTTAAGCAAAGGTTATCGACGTTGTTTGGATGTACTATCCATGGTTCACTTAATACCATCGAACCAATGAGAATCAGAAAATATGACCGAGCTAAAGATCATAGACTCGATTGTGTTTTGTCTAAATTATTCCATTCGAAACCCACTGTGAAACTCAAGATTTTGTAATAATTTTTTTTTTTTTTCTCTTCTATGTACCAATTTATGATATACTTACCTATATATTATTCTAATGTGAAAAAATTTTTTTTTTTTTGAAAATTTTTCTTTTTGGTAGGGGGGATATGTGTCATATAGAGATGATATTCTTTCTCCCCTCTACGTATTGGGATGTCTCGGGATCCGTACGGTCTTGTGGAATTCACGTAATTCAATTAGTCGATTTTCTTGTCCGATATAAGACATTTCAGTATGATATTATGATACTTGTATGTTATCAAAAAAAATAAGAAGTGTAAAATTTTCCTTTCTTTTATAGTTAAAATAAAATGTGAAGTTCAAAGTTTAATTCTTTTATTTTTGGTGAAATTAAATAATGTGATCGAATTTTTAACGGTGTGCCGGCTAGGCACATAGAAGTTGTCCCCATACCGTTTTTCCCCATGTCTTAAGTAATTAGAATTGATATTATGCAATAGGTTTGATATACTCGATTGATCGAGTTCTTTTATTTTTATTCTCATGTATTTTATTGTTTAAAAGTTTAGAAATACTCGGTTAATGAGTTTTTATTTTAAATTTGATATATTCGGTTAAACGAATTTATTTCTATAAAAATTTTGATTGGAAATGCGATCTTGAAATCGCGTGATTTTTATATTTAAATTAATTTCTTAAAATGATTTTTTTTTTTCTTTTAGTTAATTTCTTAATTAATGAATGAGTTACGATTTCTCAAAATCCATACAAATTTAGTCTCTAAATCATGCTATTTCGTTTTGGTGTAGTTCTTATTCTCCTCAACAACTTATAAAGATCCCACTATTTTTCCCTGTATTTGTTATCCTAAACTCATTCTATGCCTGCCTAAAGTTCCTTAAATTTCAATGAAGTCGCTGATCCTCATATTATAGTTCATTCCCAAGTTATTACACCACAAGCTATGAATTGGCTAAATTAAAAATTTTTCAAAAATTATAAAATTTCTCAAAATTGCTAATTTTCATGAACTATTGATTTTTTTAAAATTGCATAATTTTCCAAAAGTTTTGAATTTTTAAAAATAGTTGAATTTCTAAAAACTGTCAGTTCCTCAAAAAATGAAAAATTTTCAAAAATTATTGAATTTTTAAAACTTAAAAAACTTAAAAAAACTATCAAATTTCTCAAAATTTTCGAATTTTTTAAAATTTTTCAATTCACAAAAACTATTTATTTTACAAAAATTACGGAATTTTCAAAAATCCTAATTTGTAATTTTCTCAAAAACTCACATTTTTTAAAATTTATTGAATTTTCTCAAAAACTGACTTTTCAAAAATGATTAAATTTTTAAAAGTAGTCAAATTTTTAAAAATACTGTGAGTTTTTTAGGAATTGAAAATTTTTTCAAAAATTATTAAATTTGTAAAAATTGCAAAATTTTTAAAAATTATCAAAATTTTTAAAATTTCTGATTTTTT